>JADZMA010003050.1:0-10389 GCA_020796225.1 Arion vulgaris
TTTTTTTCATTGACTGACATATTCAGGTGTCCGATCTCTAAAAATTTCCAAAGGTCCAGCGACAAACCCCTACCAGTTTGATTTGATTGATGAGCCTCATACTGTCGTACTGTTCCACACCAATCTCAAGCCCAGCCCCGCAAACTAGTGGTGTGGAGTGGTTTAGATGAAAATCTTCTAGGTCACACTTATGTTGAAGATGTCAGCTCTGTTCATTGGCTGGCCTCTGATATGGCGGCAGAGTCAGTCAGTCTGTCTGCTCTGTCATTGCCAACGACACACATGTGCCCCGGAAAGAAGACAAGTGTAATTCTGCAAATTGTTGACGCCTACAGTGATTTACAAGCCTTCCTGTCTCATCGCGTACTCGAAAAATTATGATTGTCTCTTTCTTATTCTGTTAATAAGTTTTCTGTTTCTTAACTTCTTTCAATACATCACCATAAGTCTTTTTAGCAGTTCATGGGATTCTAAATATTATTCTGTAATATTCTTCAATGATTGCGCGATGATATGTTACAGTATATGTCTCTTCTGAATATAATTGTTACAGAAGAGTCCTTCGTATATCTTGGACAGAGAAGAGAACAAATAGATCTATCCAGAAAGAACTCAAAATCAAAGAAAACTGGCTGATGTTACAAATAAGAAAGAGAAAATTGAGATATTTTGGACATATAAAAAAACATGAAGGGCTGGAAAAGACCATCATGGAAGAAGGCAAAGAGAAGAAGAGGAAGACCACGGAGAAGATGGATTTAGGATTAACTGATGGTTTGAACATGACGGCTGCAGAGGCAGTACATCTGGTCTATGAGAGAGAAGATTCTGGAGGACTGTTGGGTGGCAAAGTTCTGCTCAGACAACCTATTTGATGATGGTAATGATGATATGACAAATATGTAAGTTAAGAAATGTAAGAAAGATCTGTGCTAGAAAGAGATTGAGAACACATGTTACTCACCGAAGCTCATTGATGATGGTCCTATCAATCAATCAATCAATCAATCAACCAATCAATCAATCAGTCAGTCGTAGAAAGTTATTTGTATAAAATTGTCTCCCACACACATCAAAAGTAATAAATCTCAGAAATGAAACCATTTGAGACCCCGTAGCGTGTTGAGCGTGTTGATACCACTGAATTTGCTCCTCCAGTCAAACAACAAACAGTAAAAGTCAACAAAACAGAATCACACACGAGCCGCTGATGAAACAACAATTCAGGGGCACAAACAACAGGCCAGTCGGAACCATTTCATCAATATTTGTTCACGTCGAGAGTCATTAGTTTAGCCTTGCCATTTTGGCCCGGTTTTAAGACCGTCTCGTTAATACTAACCCTGGAATTGTTTACAGTGGGAGCATTTTGGGCAATTAATCATCCAGTCAATAGATTGCCCTGAGCAGAACTTTGTCACAGTAACAGTCCTTTGGAATTTCTCTCGCTATCTCTCATAGGCCAGATGTTTCGCCTTGTTGTGCAAGAGAAAATGAGAAGCAAAAGCTAAATATAAGTTGAGATAACTGGAGAGAAACTGGAACAAGTGAAAAGAACCTTTAATAAAGGCAGCCAAAGTGATATTTATTACATGACCCAACGTGTACCGATGGTCAATGAACCATACGTCCTACCACCTCTTTTCCCCAATTTGTCTCTTCTTCTCTTCCACTATTTACTTCTTTATCCGTCCCTGTGATTTTTGGCGCGCAAGGAAGCAAAGAATAGTACCCTGTGACCTACAATGCATGTCGAAAGAGGCGACTGATGTAGAACCTAGAAAGCTACCCAGTAGATAAAAAAGCGTTGCAGAGATCGGATGGCTACTACTTGTAGGCGTAAAGCTGACACAACGTACTATCGTTCTTAGGCTCAGATCACATAGAAATCAAATAGAGGGGTTAACAAGTAGTCTATGTGGAGCGTTAGACGAAGATGGGAAGAGTCTTTTCTATAGAAGTGTTGGTGGTGGAAGAATGTAGTGATCTTGTGTGTGCTTGTTCTAATGCTCTTTATAAGCCGTTATTTGAGGCTGTTCTTGATCCCTTCGCCCTATCTTTTGCATGGTCTTCCTCTTGCGCTGTACCCGTATGCTGTTTCAGTATAACTCTCTGTGGTAGACGATACTAGGCAATTCTTGTCAGGGAACTCTTACCATTTAATATGTTGTTCTTTTATGATTTGCATGATTTAAATCCAGTTTTCTTCTGAATTCTTTCTTTCTTCTTCTTCTTCTTTGCGTTCGTTCCTTGCGACCAATTTTAATCACTCTTGGTGATATGTTTGATCTTTGCCAAGAACTTGTATACGTTGAAAATTGGTTTGGTAGGCCCTAAACTTTTTTACACGTTTAGGACATGTGCATCCGATTTCAGCCAAACCTCCTTAGTCGCCTCTTACGACATGCGTGGCAGGTAACATTGGTTCTATTCTTTACACCCCAAATGTGGGTTCCGGTAACCACTCGGGCGTCTTTCTTTCTAATTGTGTCTCTTGTTGTCACACCTGCAGTATACCTCGAAGTATGAAATACCGTTTCTGATTTTACTTTTTTAAACCAACCATGGTCTTTATATCGTTTTTACGCATGAAATCTTTATCCCGTTTTTAACTTGATCTATTGTTAGCTGTAATAAGTATCAGAACGTGGCGAGTCACCAAGGTAAATACAAGTACGATTCAGACCTTTCTCAACGGATGTCTTCGGCGGATTCTCAGACTGAGATGATATGACAGAGTTGCAAACACAGACCTGTGACCCAGGTTAAGGAGAGAATGGCGATTGGTTGGGCATACTTACGCAGGACAAGTCGAGTGTCACAATACAAGCATTTGAGTGGAGCCCGCAAGGAAAACGAAAAAGAAGGCGTCCTAGATAGACCTGGAGACGTAGTCTTCCGTGGAAACTGAAGGGTGCTCTCTATCATGGGAGACCGACCATAAAGAAACCAGCCAGAGACCGTGAAAAGTGACGACCAACTGTTGAGGCCGTATGCTCAAGGAAGAGCGGAGAGGAATAAGTTGAGTCCAGTAAGTCAATAAATATGCGATTCTTGAGATGTGTTCTGAGGATGCTAAGTCGCCTGCATGAGGGATGCTTGATTCTTTTGCTGCTGCCAGTATTTAATGATGCTATCTATTTAAATATATATATATATACAGGGTGTTTAACTTAAAAGCAGCCGCGGTGACAAATAGAAATTTGTCAGGTACACATTGCATCTCGTCTATTTACTATTGAAACCAGTTCTGACTAGCTTGTCCTACGTCACATTTGTTCATCGCCCCTTCCAGCACTACAATTACACACCATCACACAACCTTGACCTATACTCAGTCATAACTGAACCTTTCATTTCCATACATATATGCTAGAATAGCTCCATTCACAGGCTGCTTTTAAGTTGAACACTCTGTATATACGTATATATAAATCAACTAGCTGGTGACAGAGTTGTGTGGAAAGCGACATTGCACAAGGGCGCAGACTCTTTTGAAAAGAGACATTGGAATGAACTGAAGGACAAGAGTGAAAAAGCGAAAACTCATAATATGTCACATTAAAACACTTACCAACTGACCGTCTGTAAAGACGAAAAGAGCCATACTGTTGTTATTGCATGTAGTACGCTTTTTAGTGCTGTGTATGACCACAGCCAACTAGATAACTAGGCCAGACAGCCGGCTGGGGGTTCCTGGCCTAGATCAGAAAAGAGGGCCGGAAAATATAGATGTTTGATAGAACACTGCAATCTTTCTTTTGCAATTTTACTCTATGGTACTCTATGGTATGCTTCCATGCGTTTAGCTAAGGCAGAGAGTACATTATCAATTATGACAATAAACACCTGACTTTCAAATTTTTGTTTGGGTGTTTGATTTTCTACAACTTCATCGAGCGTAGTAGAGCCACTAAAATCGTCGTACTTAGCATTTCGCTTGCGTCGTCGTGAAGTTTGTTGCTGATATTCTTGACAGTGAGTCAGGATTTTGGCTTTGGCCTCAATATCTGAAAATGTAGGCCGCATTGCTTGAACGTACCCGTGTAACGATTCATAAAGAGCATATCCCGTGTTAAGGTCTTGATCAGGTGACTGTAATGAAGCGCTAGACGCTTGCAAGCGTTCTATAATTCCGTTCCATAAAATGCTAACTATTCCCGTCTCCAACTTACTCATCTCCAAAACTAGCCCATACGCTTGATTACGACACTCTACCTTTGATCCATGTTATTTGAGATGTCATCCAAAACTTGTTTGATAATGGTAAAACCACATAAAAGTGCTTTTGTCGCATCAGCTCGGAAGACCACCTGGTCCGACAGTCTCTTCAAAGTCGGAGTTTGAACCGTATCTTCCAGTGCTTTTGTAAGAATGCCCCATCGATAGGTAGAAGCGGAAAGAATGTAAGATTCAACAAAATCGAAAAAAATGGATGCTTCTATACAACATTCTGCACACTTCGCAACCAAATTCAGTGAATGTGCAAAGCAGGGAATGTATTCTGCGTACTTATTTATCTCCTTAATGCGTGCTTGTAAGCCGTTGTATTTCCCACTCATGTTGCTGGCATTGTCAAAGCTTTGACCGCGACAGTCTTTGATATCAATGCCATTTTCCTTTAAAAATCAAGTAAACTTTGGGCGAGTTGTTCAGCAGTATGACCTTCCATATCCAAGAACTTCACAAACCTTTCCACTGGTCCAGATGGTAACACATAGCGCACTATTAGAGTGAGTTGGTCCACATGCGAAATGTCTGGAGTAGAGTCCAGTGATACGGAATAGTACTTGCATTTCTTAATTTCGCAAATAATATGATCCAGTAAGCTTGATGCAATTAGATGGATAAATTCCTCACATGTTGTTTTTGATAAGTATGATGTATGTCCCTTTCCTTTATTTGCATAAGTATTTATATGCTGAGCCAGAAAATGTCAAATTTGGCAATTAATTCCAACAAACCTAAATAATTTCCATTATTAGGTGAACCAATAATTTCATCCTACCCGAAATGCAAGACCTCGTTCTGCTAAAATTGATTACTGAAGTAATTCGCTCCAAAGTGTCCGCCAATATGTTTGTTCGGTCTCAATTTGGCTTACAAGTTGAGAATCGACACGAGCATCTTTCTTTTGCAAACTAACAGAGAAATTATCGCTTGTCTATGGGAGGTGCTTTCTTTCATGTCTTTTCAACAAATTATTTGCGTTTTTCCAATCGTCAAATCCTTCTTTCGTAAACCGTGACGAACAGTCTGAATCAGTAACTTTGCAAACAAAACAGAAAAGTTGTCCTTTAGTTTCTGAATAACACAACCAATCTCTAACATGAGTTTTGTTTGTTGGTTTATGTGTATATGTGAAAAACGATTTTCGACAAATTCGTGGTTTGTTTTCTTTATCGTATGTTTTTTTTTTTGGGAAAACAAGAAATCACTGTTCATATGTTGCACTTCGCTGCTTCCTTTCGCAATCCAATAATCTCGATTGAAGTTGATTGGCCATTCACCAATATCGTTGAAGTACATTTTATTTTCGTTGTGCTTTTGGCTTGTAGAAGATGTTGCTAAATTGGAAGCATGTGCTGTGCTTTCTGCCTCTCTTTGGCTTGAAAATGATATGGCTAAATTGGAAGGACTTGCTGTACATTCGACTTCAGTTTGTCTTGTGGAAAATGTGGCTAAATCGTGAAGAGTTGCTGATCTTAATATTGGTAATGATGATTGTTCTATATCACTATCTTCATCTACTATACTGTAGACGACTCTATATTTTCTGCTTCGATTTCTTTGGATTCAGCACCATTACACACGACATTAAAAATTCAGACAGCTTGCGTGTTTTTGATACAAGAACTTGGTTATATTTTTCCTTTTCATCTTGTGCTTTACGCTTTGCACTTCCAGAAGCGTAATGTCGACCCGTATCTCTGGCTCTGCTGCTCATGATGTCTATCTCAATCTGGGAAGAAAAAATGAATTTACAAATAAAATGTAATTCTTCTACTTTCTACTAATATAACATATAAATGTGAAAGTTTGGACAGAGTTTTATGATATAACAATTTACTCATGATGATATATTATATACAGGGTGCTTCGTAATTTAACCACTTAACATGACTATAACTCTGATTTAAAACATTTGAATTCATTGAAAACGAAAAATGATAGAAACTATTTTTAAAAAATTAATTTCTCACTGAAACATAAAATTAGCTATGTAAAATAAAATAATAATAAATTAACAAGATGGGAGGATTTAAATACATTCAAAGTTAGCAGAACAAATAAAAATTACTCTCTGTGTCCGTTTGTGTGCTTCTCTGTAAAATTATGCAGCTCTGTGTTGAGGCTTCTTGTTGCGGCTCCTTCAAGTGTGTCCAAGTTTTCTGTTTAATCATTTGGCCCTCCTTCGCATTATTTTCTGGGACATCTAGTCGAGTGCAAAACAGTTTCTCACAAAAACGTGAATGACATGAAATTTATTTAGGAGTGCCCAGATCTGCTCATGTCTTAGAACAATATTTCATACGCCCACTTGCATTTATTTTAAACTAAGTTTCGCGTGCAAAAACTACTGAACGAACAGAGACTTGAACTGGGTTATGAGTCAAATTTAATTGTTCTTTTGTTCAAGCTTTCAAGTTTTCGTTTATTAGAAGCGTGTGCACACAAGACACTCCTATACAAAAAAGTAAAAAAACTGTTACGTTGTTAATGAGCTCAGTGTGACCGCCCAATTAAGTCCGAAATTGAGTAAACATGACCTTGGCCTTAACCTCAATAAAAAAAAAATGAAAGGGGAAATTATTACCCACCTCCCAAACTTGGTTCCTTGTTTATGACTAGTGACAACTTAGCTCCAGAGGCGGGCCCCCAAAGCGCGGGGCCCGTAGCATTTGCTACTTCTGCTACTATGCTAATCCGGCTCTGATAACAAGCACAACGTAAGTCACTCTTAGGCTCAGATCACATACAAATCACAAAGAGTAGTCAATATGGAGCGTTTGAAGAAGAAGAAGAAGTAGAAAACATGTCTCCCCTCATGGGAGCTACGTTTCAATCTCTTCGACCAGACACTACTTACAAATGCCATTGACAGCAGAAACCGAGTTAGTGCTATTACACAGCCCTAGGAAACTGTTTACATCGTAGAGGTTAGATACCGGTACACAGCCTAGGAAACTGTTTACATCGTAGAGGTTAGATACTCGGCTTTCGTGCCGAAGATAAGCGGTTCGCTTCCTCGTAGAGCCATTGGGATATTTTTCCAGAGACCACTGATCTCAGTGTAGGTGAGATCGAGTTCCTAGTCCTATTGGAGACGGAAGATAACACACAGGTTCCGTGTTGAATATAAGTACGCAAAAACATCATTGATAGTTAAAAATGCGAGAAGAGCTGAATGGAAAGCCGCTGTCCTGGAAAATTCATTAGAAAAGCTTCAAAATAAAATTTCTATAAAATATCTTCATCATCATCATCAGGTGCCGTCTCCACATCGAAGGTTGGCTGCAATGAATCTCCAGCATCTTCTGTCTTTCGCCTTGGTGTTGCACACTGTCAGACTGTAACCTGTCCATTTCTTAAAGTTTCCCTCCAACTTATCTCTCAGTCTTCCTTTTGCTCTTCCCCCCTCAACTTTCCCCTCTAGTAAAGATTTTATCATGGTGTCATGTCTTTTATGTGCCCAAAATACTTTACTTGTCTGAATTTTATTTCTCTTAATAATTATTTCTTCATGCCTAGTTTTCCTAAAACTTGTTTATTTGTCTGTTTTTCTGTCCATGAAACTCTGCCTATTCTTCTATATATCCACATCTCAAATGCATCAATTCTGTCTTCTATCTGCTTGTTCATTGTCCATGTTTCCGAGCCATACATTAATATAGATATATATATAGCATTTGATCATTCTCATTTTAGCCTGTTTGTAATTTGTTTGGATGTCAGTAACTTTCTCCATACTATTAAAATTATCCTTGGTCATTCTATTCTCTGTTTAATTTCTGTTATACATCTGCCATCATCTGTTATCTTCCCATTTTTCAAACTTACACGGGACCATTACAGGTGCTAAGGGAATGGTGCACTGCAGCTGAGATCTTCTGTGTAAGAAAGAGATCGGAGCACATATGGTTACAAACAGAGTGCAATGATAAAGGAAACATGGAGAAGAACTGTGGAGAGAGTTGAAGGAGTGTGACCTGACGTGAGAGACGGTTGATAGAAAGGCAGCAGAATGGCAACAGTGGAGGTCTATTGTGGAAACCTTATGTGTCAATCGGGACACGAAGAGGATACAGATAGAATGTAATGATGATGATGGTCCAATCAATCAATCAGTCAATCAATCAATCATTCAGTGTCTTGCTGATGTGATTGTTTATACTTGCTCTTGCTGATCTTTCAGAAAAAATGTCTTGATCAAATTCTACAATGTAAATGTACTGACATACAGGTACCACCCTTACCGATTCAAAGTTCTAAAGACCAAAGATTGACTCAATTTACTGGGTTTTACATCGTATCATTACCCTTTCTGCAGAATAGCACGCCACCACTGATAGTATTGCTGAAAATCGCAGCCTCGGTAACATTAGGCCGAATAGCTTAGACGATAAATCGGAACTTCGTGTTAGATGGGGGCTGATTTTTGTATATGCTTGATAGAACACTGTACGCTGTTTTGCAATTTGACTGTGCAGTTCTTAAAATGAATTAGTCTGTATACAACAACATTGGAATGTGAGGATCACGCGACAGTTGTGGCCTTATTTATACCTGAGAATGTCGCATGTATGTTTATCGGAACCACGAGCAAACACAAACTCTGTAGCTCCGGCAACAATTCTATGGATTTCTGTTAAAAAATGCACTCATGAACAAAACGGCGAGGTCCAGATTTGAACCGGCCCCCTTTTCGAACTCATGACAACGGCTTAACCACTTAGCAAGAGAGAACCCACTTTCTGAAGGTACACAAGTATAAGAGAAAGAGGAACTCGCATAACTGAGAATAATCGTGCCGTTGAGGCACAGAGAAAACGAGCTGAGCGAAAAGACAGAACACACAACACCCACGTGTCTGACCTTGATCATGAATGCCCCACCTGTGGTAGGGCATTGTGTACTAGGATTGGATTCTACATTCACCTCCGCACACACCAGTCAGTGTCATCATTGCTTGCGATAGACGGCTATTATTATTATTACTAGCTCGTTACGTCCTCGAGTATCGAATCAACAACATCTCGTACTCACACCATCTCACATCGTTTATCCCAAACCACTATCTCCCCATTTTCCCTTCCCAAACGGGATTTCCCAAACTACCAGCCTTGAATAAACTCCCGTCTGGCTTCGTCTCCGCCTGCTGACGGCAGTAATAATCTACTTCTTTAGCTAAGCTGCTTCCATATCCTCTATAGTCCCACACCCACAAGATTTATGTAGGACAAACCCCACGTTAGCCATTTTGATCATGGGAGTTTTGCTTCGCTTGTGTCTATGAATGTCATTTGACTTTCTAAGCTCACAGAACAGCCAACGCGCTTGGTTCTAGTTCACAGAACAAAGTACAGAGAAGACTGGAATTCATTGTGTCATTTTCAAAAGATGTCAGACTCCCAAATTTCCCCGTGAAAGATCAGTCATTATCCTCCAGATCTGTTCTCTGTTCGTCCGGCGTGGATGATATCTGAAACACGATCTTTTGGCCTACAGAAAACAAACAATAGATATGAAGGGCAAAGAGAGGGGGCAGTTACTAGACACTTGTTTTGGTTTTCCCGTCGTCGGGAGTCATTGTTAGTCCAACAAATACTATTAGAAAGACTGTCGTGTCGTGTTGCGCGGCGGGGCTATGGAAAACAAATTACCTAAAAGACGCAAGCCAGGGTATTTTAAAAAAGTTTGGTCGCAGTCTACGTTTTCTTCATCTTAAACGATCTGGTGACGCGTAGGTCCTTGTGTTTCGTCCCAGTGCCATGTAAGGATAAATACATGTGTTTTTACGTTGCTTCTTTGTCCCATCTGTGGCGTATGAGTTAGAGGCTAGCCGCTCGTTCCAAAGAACTCGGTTCGTTTGCTTGTAGAACCATCGGAATATTTTTATACTAAATCCACGGGAACAAATTTGCTTCCAAACTGCCCGCATCAGGGGGTTCGAACCAGGTGCTTTTGGGTTGTGATCGATACACGATTGTCCGATACACATACAACACGTTATTATCTTCTCAGGTAGGAAGAAAGATGTTTCATCTGCTACCGTATGACAGAAGATGGTACCATCAGCAATTGTTAAACCCACTGACAGATCAGATGTTTCATCTGCTACCATAGAACAGTAAACGGTACCATCTGTAATTGTTAAACCCACTGTCA
>JADZMA010003051.1:0-10388 GCA_020796225.1 Arion vulgaris
GCCAGTATCAGGTTAATTCTTAGCCAGTATCAGGCTCATTCTAACAGTATCAGTTCATTCTTAGTCAGTATCGAGTTCATTCTTCACAAGCAATCATCATCCTTAATATTAAAGGAAGGACAAATATTAGCAACATTTCCTCTAGATTGCAACTGTTGAACAACGTTTGCCTGAAGATGTTGTCCAAATAAAATATGATATTAATTTCTCCAGTTCCGCATAGATTACTGAAAATCTCTTTTTTTCTCTGTATCTCTTAAGTGCTGAAAATCTCTTTTTTTTTGTAGCTCTTGAGCGTTGAAAATCTCTTTTTTTCTCTGGCAAAACACGTTAATCACAAAGTACTGTAGTTTTACAAATTACAAAAACAATGACAAAATACAGCAACGTTTCGACCAACAAGGCCTTTATCAAGCAAACGAACAACAGGAGTGACAAATTTAAAAAAACAAATGGACGACCAAAAACAAACGTTTCTAATGAAAATCTGAAAATAAAAACGAAAATCTGGGAATAAAAACGAATAACGAAATAAATGTAACACAAATGTTTAAGGCCAATGATGTGGTTACACTACGTAAATTGAAATCACGTCTGCGAATTCAATGTGATATTGATATATCTAAAACCGCCTTATGGGGAGTTGTTAGGTGCAGCGGTTTCACTTTTCGGAAATCTAGTACAGGTCGGAATATAGTTTGTGAGAAAACGCATCTGATAGCTGCACGATGCAAATATCTGCAGGAGATACGGAAGCGTAGGACGGAAGGTTACGATATTGTATATCTGGACGAATCGTGGTAAATGCTCACCATACGTTTGATAAAGAATGGCAATCACTAGACGGAACTAAGAAAGGAAATTCAAGCAGCAAGGGCAACGCATTGTGATAGGTCATGCAGGCAGCAAAGCAAATGGTCTTGTCATTGGCGCAGAACTTCTTTTCCAAGCACTGTCTACAGATGGTAGGGACTACCACGCCGAAATGAACGGACTTATTTTCAGGGATTGGTTAGCGAACACACTTGTTCCTGCTCTGGATAGGCCGTCGTGTATTGTAATGGACAATGCCCCCTATCATAATGTAGTGGCGCATGCAGACAAAATTCCCACCTCTTCAAGCACAAAACAATACATCATGGCGTGGC
The DNA here is from genome assembly GCA_020796225.1 of Arion vulgaris. Classification (NCBI taxonomy): domain Eukaryota; kingdom Metazoa; phylum Mollusca; class Gastropoda; order Stylommatophora; family Arionidae; genus Arion; species Arion vulgaris. The sequence goes on from JADZMA010003051.1 coordinate 1,149, forward strand.
TTGCAAAAGAAAATATATCGTTTTGTTGCAACAATTTCAAAACTGAGTTGTTGCAACTGGTGAGACAGACTAAGAAGTCAAAGATTTTATAATCGATAAAGTCATTGCTGAGCACGGCCACACTTCTCTTCGATTACCACCTTACCATTCACATCTCAATCCCACTGAACTTGTGTGGGCTGCAGTCAAAGGTCAAGTTGCAGCAGTAAACAAGACTTTCAAACTTCGTGATGTAAAAGTCCTAAAACGTGATGCCCTCGCAAAAATAGATATAGAATACTGGAACAAATGTGAAGAGCATGTGCTCCGAGAAGAAGAGGCAACGAGATGGTTTGCATTTTCTCCAGCCCGCAGCAGTAGTCAATCTCTTCGACTCTTCAGACTTCGAATCTAATAGCTAACATCCCATTTGTTTTCACCTTCACCAATTTCCTCACAATACCAGGGACTGGCAACAACTACTAAAGGTACGTCAATTTGATCGCCAAAGATAATATCAACATAAAAACACTCATGAAGAAAAAGCTAACCATGTCACATTGCTTTTATAATATGTAATAGGGTTACGCCTTTGCAAACATTAGCCACCATTTTGTGTATTACTGTAAATTCTAAACTTTGATTATCATTTGTTGTGCTTGTGCAAAATTATATAACAAAATACGTTTTTGCATCAACTAAGCTACCTACCAATTAGTTAAACATGGATTCGTAACGTCGTGGGTATATAAAACTGCATGCAAACAAATTACTTGTCCATCAGATAGATTTCGTACAAATTAAACCTTACTGTGATCACGAATTTTGGACCGAACTATAGTAATGGGGGACTTTAATGCCAAGGTTGGAAGTGATAATGTAGGGGTAAAAGAGCTATGGAAAACAAGGAATAACACAATGAATGAGAAAGGAAAAGACTGGCGGAGTTATGTATGCTGTCAAACTTAGTAATTTGAGTTACCATCTTTGCACATAAGGAAATTCATAAACTTACTTGGCACTCACCAGATGGAGTGACCAGGAATCAGATTGACCATATGTTCATAAATACACAATTTAGAACATCATTGCTGGATGTCCGTGCATACAGAGGGCAGATGTAGGAAGTGATCATAATTTATGCATAGGTAAATTGAAACTGAAATTGAAAATTCACCATACTAAAAGAGAACAACTGCGAATAGACAGTCAAAGACTACAAAATAATGAGGTAAAGAGGAATATCAGCTCGAACTTAGAATAGGCTCAGGTTACTCAATGGTGAAAATGAACAGAACATTGAAGACAAATGAACTAAGATAAAGGACACACTGTTGGGGGCAGCAAATAGTAGCGCAGGATTAAAGACGAAAAACAGAAAACCCTGGATAAGCATGATACCGAAATGTATTCAAGAAAGAAGAAGATGAAACTAGCGATATTTAATACTAAGAATGCAACAGATGAAATCCAAGCTAAAGAGAATATAGACTAAAAAGACAAGGAAGTGAAAATAGTGGCTAGAGTAGATAAAAGAGCATATGTCAATCGACTGGCTGAAGAAGGAAAAGGCAGCTAAGACTGAAACAGTAAAATGCTATACAATACACTAAAACAACTTACTGAAACTTTGTTTCAAAGGGTGGCCCAATCAAGAGCAAAGATGGTAAAGTTCTAACATCAGATACCGAGCAGAAAAAAAAGATGGGCAGAACATTTTGAAGAAATATTAAATAGACCTGATCCACCAGTACTACTCAAGTTTGACGAAGAGGCAGAAACAACTTTCCCAATTAACGAGAAATGATAAGTGTAGCTGAGGTCAAAGAGGCAATCCGTTCCTTGATAAACAATAAGGCAGCGGGTGACGACAACATTACTGCAGAAATGCTCAAAGCGGCTGATGATGCAACTATTAGCCAGGTGCAAGAACTACTTAATAAAGTATGGGAAGAAGAAACTGTCCCAGATCAATGGAAAAAGGAATAATTGTTAAGATCCCCAAAAAAGGTGATCTCAAAGATTGCAACAATTGGAGAGGGATCACACTATTATCAGTAATGACCAAGACTTTCTGCAAAATCATTCTTAATAGAATCAAAGGAGCAGTGGACACAACCCTGAGAGAAGAACAAGCTGGTTTTAGACCTGGGAGAAGCTGCTTAGACCAAATAATTACCTTACGACTAATTTTGGAGGAACATATTGAGAAAAAACAACCACTATACTAAATTCATTGAATGAAGAATATACTTGCGTATGAAATGTAGAATATACCTGTTGGGCAGGATGAAATGTAGAATATACCTGTTGGGCAGGTGAAATGTAGAATATACCTGTTGGGCAGGTATGAAATGTAGAATATACCTGTTGGGCAGGTATGAAATGTAGAATATACCTGTTGGGCAGGTATGAAATGTAGAATATCCTGTGGGCAGGTATGAAATGTAGAATATACCTGTTGGGCGGTATGAAATGTAGAATATACCTGTTGGGCAGGTATAGAATGTAGAATATACCTGTTGGGCAGGTATGAAATGTAGAATATACCTGTTGGGCAGGTATGAAATGTAGAATATACCTGTTGGGCAGGTATGAAATGTAGAATATGCCTGTTGGGCAGGTATGAAATGTAGAATATACCTGTTGGGCAGGTATGAAATGTAGAATATACCTGTTGGGCAGGTATGAAATGTAGAATATGCCTGTTGGGCAGGTATGAAATGTAGAATATACCTGTTGGGCAGGTATTAACAATCTGAAGCGGAACATGAATATAAAACTTATTTACGCTTGACTGGATCAAGTTGTAATATATTACCTACCCCATCTCTTCTCTTCCATCATGCAACTATCTCTTGCTACTGTTGTTGAAACTGTTGCTGCTTGCTGGTATAATAATCTAAACTTATGTTCTCTGTTGCTGTCATGTTTCATGCACGACTTGTTCTATTATTGTCATTTTACATCTCTGATCGTGCACGTGCAAGATGTCCTTGAGTAGAACACAAGAGGAGATTGTTGTTCAGTGTTTGACAGGCATAAATCAAATAACATGACATGACATTGGCACACACACAAACTGATTTTTCCAATTTCATTAAATTTGTTTTTCCATGTTTGCTGGATGTATCTTTATTGAATTTTTAGCGAGGATGAAGTATAACGGAATTGTCTCAGAGCAACATAACTACAACATACAATCTGAATGTTGTAGTAGTTGTATACAATCTGAATGTTGTAGTAGTTGTATACAATCTGAATGTTGTAAGAGCTGTATACAATCTAATGTTGAATGTATCAATCTGAATTTAGTAGTTGCATACAAATAACGGACGGATTGGCGTATTGCATAAGCGTTGGCATATCGATTTGGTCACAAGAGGGGTGTGTCACAAGAGTGGTGTGTCACAAGAGTGGTGTGTCACAAGAGTGGTGTGTCACAAGAGTGGTGTGTCACAAGAGTGGTGTGTCACAAGAGGGGTGTGTCACAAGAGTGGTGTGTCACAAGAGGGGTGTGTCACAAGAGTGGTGTGTCACAAGAGTGGTGTGTCACAAGAGTGGTGTGTTCATTCCATACTCAACGTTGCACGGTAAGAAAGTGGTCGTCTCACCAAGAGTGGTCGTCTGCACAAGGAGTGTCGTCTCACAAGAGGTGTAACAAGTGTGCACAACGATCTGGCAAATAAAGTGATAGACAGTTCATGCTCCAAGGTCGTGACAAGACTAATCAAATTTAAAAAAGGGTGAACTTGTACAGTTCTACACAATGTTGTGACAAGAGTGTGTCACAGAGTGGTTGTCTACAGGTGTGTGAACTTGTCACAGTGTTCTACATCATGTTGTGGAACTTGTACCAGTTTGCACATAGTTGTGGGAACTTACCAGTTCTACTCATCATGTTGTGTGAACTTGGTAGTTCACTATCATGTGTGGATTTACCAGTTCTACTACATCATGTTGTGTGAATTGACCAGTTCTGACACATCTGATGTGAACTTGCACAGATTCTACTGACATCATGTTGTGTGCAACTAGTACCGTTCTACTACATCATGTTAAGTGAACTTGTCCAGTTCTACAGCTAATCAATTTTGTGAACTTGTACCAGTTCTACTACATCATGTTGTGTGAACTTGTACCAGTTCTACTACATCATGTTGTGTGAACTTGTACCAGTTCTACTACATCATGTTGTGTGAACTAGTAGCCAGTTCTACTACATCATGTTGTGTGAACTTGTACCAGTTCTACTACATCATGTTGTGTGAACTTGTACCAGTTCTACTTCATCATGTTGTGTGAACTAGTAGCAGTTCTACTACATCATGTTGTGTGAACTTAGTACCAGCTTCTACTACATCGTGTGTGTGAACTTGTAAGCTGCATCATGTTGTGGAACTTTATCTACTACATCATGTTGTGTGAACTTGTAACTGCACATGTTTCTCTACTACATCATGTTGTGTGAACTTGTACAGTTCACATCATGTTGTGTGAACTTGACATCACTACATCATGTTGTGTGAACTTGTAACTACATCATGTTGTGTGAACTTCTAACTACATCATGTTGTGTGAACTTGTAACTACATCATGTTGTGTGAACTTCTAACTACATCATGTTGTGTGAACTTCTAACTACATCATGTTGTGTGAACTTTAACTCATCATGTTGTGTGAACTTCTAACTACATCATGTTGTGTGAAATGAACTGCATCATGTTGTGGAACTTGTAACTACATCATGTTGTGACTTTAACTACATCGTTTGTGAGAACTACATCATGTTGTGTGAACTCGTAACTACATCATGTTTTGTGAACTTGTAACTACATCGTGTTGTGTGAACTCGTAACAGTTCTATCTGATCCTATACACTTTCTCTGATCTAAGTTTATATTGTCTGACTGTATACACTTTCTCTGATCTAAGTTTATAATGTCTGACTGTATACACTTTCTATAATCATCAGCAAAATCCAAATCTTCTAGTTGACTATTTTCTACCCAATCGATGCCAGTTTCGCCCTGCAACATTTTTGCATCACATACAGCCTTGCTTTACTCCGGTTGCAACTATAAACCAGTCGCTGTGTCCACCATCAGTGCGAACTGCACACTGTGAATCATCATAGAGGCTCTTAATAATGTTTATTATTTTGTCTGGTATTCCATAGCATCTCAGAATATTCCACAGAGAGAGTCTGTGTAGACTATCAAAGACTTTTTTTAAATCGATGAAATTTAGTATAAGTGGTTGTTGCTTCTCAATATGTTCCTCCAAAATTAGTCGTAGGTAATTATTTGGTCTAAGCAGCTTCTCCCAGGTCTAAAACCAGCTTGTTCTTCTCTCAGGGTTGTGTCCACTGCTCCTTTGATTCTATTAAGAATGATTTTGCAGAAAGTCTTGGTCATTACTGATAATAGGGTGATCCTCTCCAGTTGTTGCAATCTTTGAGATCACCTTCCTTGAGGATCTTAACAATTATTCCCTTTTTCCAATGATCTGGGACAGTTTCTTCTTCCCATACTTTATTAAATAGTTCTTGTACCTGGCTAATAGTTGTATTATCAGCCGCTTTGAACATTTCTGCAGTAATGTTGTCATCACCGCTGTCTTATTGTTTATCAAAGAATGGATTGCCTCTTTGACCTCAGCTACACTTATATTTCTTCGTTAATTGGTAGAGATTGTTTCTTGTCTCTTCGTCAAACTTGAGTAGTACTGGTGGATCAGGCCTATTTAATATTTCTTCAAAATGTTCTGCCCATCTTTTCTTCTGCTCGGTATCTGATGTTAGAACTTTACCATCTTTGCTCTTGATTGGGCCACCCTTTGAAACAAATGTTCCAGTAAGTTGTTTTAGTGTATTGTATAGCATTTTACTGTTTCAGTCTTAGCTGACTTTTCCCCTTCTTCGGCCAGTCGATTGACATATGCTCTTTTATCTATTCTAGCCACTCTTTTCACTTCCTTGTCTTTTAGTCTATATTCCTCTTTAGCTTGGATTTCATCTGTTGCATCCTTAGTATTAAATATCGCTGGTTTCATCTTTCTTCTTTCTTGAATACATTTCAGGTTCATCGCTTATCAGGATTTTCTGTTTTCGTCTTTAATCCTGCGCTACTATTTGCTGCCCCCAATAGTGTGTCCTTTATCTTAGTTCATTTGTCTTCAATGTTCTGTTCATTTTCACCATTGAGTAACTCGAACCTATTCTTAAGTTCGAACTGATATTCCTCTTTTACCTCATTATTTTGTAGTCTTTGACTGTCTATTCGCATTGTTCTTTTTAGTATGGTGAATTTTCAATTTCAATTTCAATTTACCTATGCATAAATTATGATCACTTCCTACATCTGCCCCTCTGTATGCGATCCAGCAATGATGTTCTAAATTGTGTATTTATGAACATATGGTCAATCTGATTCCTGGTCACTCCATCTGGTGAGTGCCAAGTAAGTTTATGAATTTCCTTATGTGCAAAGATGGTACCTCAAATTACTAAGTTTGACAGCATACATAACTCCATGATCTTTCTCCTTTCTCATTCATTGTGTTTATTCCTTGTTTTCCTATAGCTCTCTCTACCCTACATTATCACTTCCATGAAATATAGAAATATAGAGATTGACTAGAAAATAAAGAAATATAGAAATATAGAAATATAGAATGAATATAGAAATATAGAAATATAGAAATATGAAATATGAAATATAGAAATATGAAATATAGAAATATAGAAATATAGAAATAAAGAAATATAGAAATAAGAAATATGAAATATAGAAATATAGAAATATAGAAATATAAATATAGAAATATAGAAATATAGAAATATAGAAATACGAACAGGTAATAAATAACAAGAGAGAATCAATTTAGAAATGCATGGAGAAATCTGAGCAAAGTAATTAATTGATTGATTAATTGACTGATTAATTGATTGATTTATTAATTGATTGATAGTACCATCACCATTGTACTTCTGAGAAGTGAAGAAAGTGAGAACATTGAAAAAGTGAAGAAAGTGAGAAAGTGAGAGAAGTGAAGATACATGACGAGATATTAAGAAAGTAGAAGTGAAATAACTATATACGAATATGTACTATAGACGGATATTAATGTAGCTATGGACGGATATAATGTCTTATGGACGATATTAATGTAGCTATATGACGGATATTAATGTAGCTATATGACGGATATTAATGATCTATTATGAGATATTAATTAGCTATATGGACGGATATTAATGTAATCTATATGGACGGATATTAATGAATCTATATGGACGGATATTAATGAATCTATATATTCAGGATTATGATCAATCTTTCATTCTATCTCGACACTGAGCAGATGTAGAGTGTCAATAGATTTACATATTATAGATAGAAGAATGAACAGATTCACAAAATAATGGATTAATAAATAAATATATTATTAAATAGAGGATTATTAAATATAGGGATTATCATATAGAGGATTATTAAAAGAGGATTAATCAAAGATGGATTAATAGATAGATGGATTAATAAATAGATGGATTAATAGATAAATGGATTAATAAATAGATGGATTAATAGATAGATGGATTAATAAATAGATGGATTAACAAATACATGAAATAATAGATAAATAGATAAATAAATAGATTAATAGATAGATGGATTAATAAATGGATAGATTAATAGATAAATGGATAGTGTGATAAATATGTTGATAGATAAAATAAACTATATATTAGCAACACAACATCTACCCACTCACATCGGATTTTCAACCTCCAAAAATTGTTATCAACTATACACTTTCATTAACCGACATCCACTTTTATCCACTTTCATCTACTGACATCCACTTTTATCTCATCCACTGACATCCACCAACATCCACCAACATCCACTGACAGCCACAGATCTGTATGTGAGAAACTGCAACGGCCGTATAGAAAAATTGTGAACTTACATTGATCATCTGATGATACCAGTGTCATGTCAAGCCGCCATGTCACCCAGTTTCAAGTCCAACTACACTTCTCGTGAATATATCTATCTATCTATACTCCATTCTTGCGTACGTACTCCGTATGTTTACTTTCTACATCGACCTTTCTGTTGTGACCTTACGTTTGCAACTGCTGACACTGAATAATGAATTCAACAAATCGATTAGAAACGAATACAAGGCCTCGTATGCCCGCACGCGCTCAACATAACCAGCCAATTGGCTAATTAAACACACCATTTTGTACACGTATATGTTACGACGATTCACATTTTGTGGTTAAACTGTTTCCCTCTCTGTGATTGTTCAATTAACTAAATTACACACATTCGGTTTTTATCATATCTTTGTGAAGTTAACTAAACTAAACTTGTTTAATTTTATCTTTGTGAAGTTAACTAAACTAAACATGTTGAATCTTATCTTTGTGAAGTTAACTAAACTAAACTTGTTTCACCTTATCTTTGTGAAGTTAACTAAACTAAACTTGTTTCATCTTATCTTTGGAATTAACTAAACTAAACTTGTTTCACCTTATCTTTGGGAAGTTAACTAAACTAAACATTTCATCTTTTTGTGTGAAGTTAACTAAACTAAACTTGTTTCATCTTATCTTTGTGAAGTTAACTAAACTAAACTTGTTTCATCTTATCTTTGTGAAGTTAACTAAACTAAACTTGTTTCATCTAATCTTTGTGAAGTTAATTAAACTAAACTTGTTTAATCTTATCTTTGGGAAGTTAATTAAACTAAACTTGTTTCATCTTATCTTTGTGAAGTTAACTAAACTAAACTTGTTTAATCTTATCTTTGTGAAGTTAATTAAACTAAACATGTTTCATCTTATCTTTGTGAAATTAGCTAAACTAAATAAAATCTGAACGATCAAGCTCTTTCTTCTGGATGCTAACATGTATTCATTTACTTAGCAGATATTTTCTTGCTAAACATCCTTACTGTTTTGTTTAGCTTAACATACTACTATTTTATTTATCTAACATACCTTACCTACCTATCTGTAGATAGATTACTGTCATACTAACTTTCGTTCCAACATATCTCGTCTTTCTTTCTTAAAGTTACTATAGCAAGAATTCATGCCCACAGTCTAATGAAATTAGCTAAACTAAACTTTGCAATCTTAAATTATAGATCAAATTTTGAGATTAACTAAAACTATGTTTCATCCTATCTTTGTGAAGTTAACTAAAGTAAACTTGTTTCATCTTATCTTTGTGAAGTTAACTA
>JADZMA010003052.1:0-10385 GCA_020796225.1 Arion vulgaris
GATCCATGATTTGTGATGCAACGGCATGTTTTTAGGGACTTACAAATAGATTTAAGCTAAATTCCTGCGAAGAACAGGTAAACTGCTAGTATATATATAGTGAAACACGTACAAACAAAGTACTATAGTTTTACAAAACAGAAACTGACGATAAACAGCAACGTTTCGACCAACAAGGCCTTTATCAAGTAAACGAACAAACAGGAGTGACAAATTAAAATGAAACACAAATGGACGACCAAATACAAACGTATCTAAGGAAAAGCTGGAATAAAAAAGAATAACGAAATAAATGTAACACAAAAACACACATAAAAACTAGAAATAGAACGGAAAAGAAACAATGAAACATCTAGTAAATATATAACTTGAATACATGCAACATATACCCATATAGAGTACAAAGCATAGGAAGAGAAAATACTAAGAAGCATAAGAATGTAATACGTTGAGCCGCGTGGTCGCAAGGTACCATACAAAGAAATCAACCGATTCTCCAGAGCAAATCGACTACGATCATCAGAGGAACATGATCGGATGGCTGTGACCTGACATCGCAAGCTCCTGAATGGCCAGTATCATTGAAATGGGTAGCTACAGGGGTCACAGAGCATTGGCGTATATCGCGCAAGTGTTGGGCGAATTGGTCACTGAGTCTCCTGCCGGTTTCCCCAAAATAGGCCTTGTTGCACCGCTTGCAGATAATGGCATAGATAATATTACGGACTCGCACGTGAAACTGTCTTCAACAACGAACGTGGCTTTTGGAAAAGACACCGTGCGGGTCTGTATGACATAAGCACAAGTGTTTCAGCGACAACGGCCGTTTGTATTTGGTCGTCCATTTGTGTTTCATTTTAATTTGTCACTCCTGTTTGTTCGTTTGCTTGATAAAGGCCTTGTTGGTCGAAACGTTGCTGTTTATCGTCACTGTTTCTGTTTTTTGTAAAACTATAGTACTTTGTTTGTACGTGTTTCACTATTTACCAAGTTTTACTGCAGTCTTCCCCTATTTCGATTTTAGTATATATATATATATATATATATATATATATATATATATATATATAGAGAGAGACCATTTCCACGCCTTGGGCTACTCTGCACTATTCCTGATTTTTAAGCATATTATATGGTAAATGTGTACACTAGCCTCCCCTCCCATCTGAATTAATTTCGTTGGTATATCTTGAATCCTGGTGATTGATTGATAATCAATCAATGTACACAATGTTATATTCCCCACACATAATTTCAATCTAACTACAAATTGTTATATTCCCCCACATATAATCTCAATCTATGTACAAAATGTTATATTCCCACACATATAATCTCAATCTACATACAAAATGTTAAATTCCCACACATATAATCAATATATGTACAAAATAATCTACTCCCACACATTATCAGTCTACATAATAACTTTTTGTTGTTGCTTGAGTGGTTCATCACAACAAATAGGGGTTTCTGTGGAGTAGATGTAAGCTGTGCACCACTCGCACTAAAGGTACTTGGTTCATTTCCCAGTGGAGCAATCTGTTGAAATGATCGCTTCCACTTCGTTATTGCATAGTTCATTACGACAAGTTATAAATATGTATATCTTATATTATTTTGTTTGCATACTTATCTACATTTTTCCCTGTGTTAGATTTACTTTTGTAGTTTATTTTCTCTAAGGTTGTTGGTTACTGTTGATTCTTCTTCTTTCTCTAATCCTGTTTTGCCTCACAGCATCTGGATAAGAAGAGATTTCTAAAACAGGCTTTTGTGTGTGTTTTTATAAACCATGATTTTTGCAGCCTTTGTTATCTCTGTAGTTCACCTCTTTTGGGGACACCCTTTTTACTTTGTATTTATTGATCTGAGTAACATTGTTTTTTGATTTGCACTGTCTGTTAGTAATCTACTTATGTTGCAGAACCATTTAATTTGTTGTTTCTTCATGAAGTTTAATACTGATGTCTTCATTTCTGTGTGGACACTTTATCTTTGTCATGACTAGTTTTCTTGTATCGTTTGATGTCAACATCCAGGTTTGGCACTGATAGCATAATGGGGGAAAAGATTAGTGAACAATGCTTTTTTAGTGTTCATGATGACAGTGTTTGCATTTCAAAATTAGAGCCCTTTGTCCTATGATTTGATTTATTTTAAAAGGGTTTTAAAGCCGAAGGATTGACTTCATTGCACTGGGTTCTACCCCATATGGTTCGGTCCTCTCCGCAGGAATGGAATGCCACTTGCCGAGAGTATTGTACAAATCACGAACCCGTAGCTCCAGCAACAATTTAGGGTCTCGGGAAAAACTGCACTCGTGAACGAAGGCCGCGGCCCGGGATTTAAACCCCACGACCTTCAACTCGCAAGGAAAAGGTTAACCACTCAACCACTCAGAAAAAGGATGAGACTGGCCAGTATGGGGATATTTGATTTATTGCATCTATATTTGATTTTGTTAGTTATGCTTTCATTTGCTGAAAAAAATATCCCTGGTTATGAAACATGACTTGTTGTAATGAATGTTTTTCAATGGAGATATTGGTAGTGTTTTCCCTTTCTGGAATGTCATTACTTTGAATTTGTCAGTGTTTGTTCTCATATTGTATTTATTGCATGTTAACTGGAGTCTGCTAATGTGTTGGTTTGAAACATATAAAAGTGACATATGCTGTGAGAGAAAAGGAAATATAAAAATTAAAAATAAGTATCACAAAGTACTCTGTCACAAAATTTTATACAACATCGAAATAGACTATAAATATATTCATCTGGATTTATGCTGCTCCATATTTCTCAGTTGTCGTGATTTTTTGTACTGATGACCGCCCGGGATGTCATGGCTTGCAAAGGGATGAAGAATGTAATGGGTGAGAGCGACGAGGAGACTCGGGACCAGTAAATAAAGTAACGATGTGTTGGCCCACGAGGTGCAAACTGGAAAAAAGTACAATCATTTATGCTCAGATCATAATCACAAAGAGAGTTAACAAGTTGATATGGAGAGTTGAAAACAGAAAATACTGATAGACAAAACTTATGATTGTTTTTATTTGAGGAGCATAGTATGTTGTTAACACAAACACTTTTTTGTCATAGGAGGTAAAGCATTGTGTCGTTAGGATGAGCCACATTCTCTTCTTAGTTAAATATTTTATATTTATTTTTCTTCACTGATAGTTGTTTATATTTTTAGGATTTCGTTCCGCTATTTATGAATAATGTTCACTAGTATCGGGGGTTTCCCCCAGGAAATCTTATAATTCTAGCATCTTCTCTGATCTAGCAGTCTTTCTACTGTCTAGTAAGATGTATACTTTCATTGTTCTAGGAGATAGAACTTTCAGATGTTTCCGTCCAGTAGTAAAGATTATATTTCGATTAAATCAATTTAAACTACATAAGTCTAAACCAGACTTTTAAAGGGACGATCTGATCAACACATCTAAAACCCTTTAAACACATCTAAGATAACAACGTTTGGTGTGTCTGTGACACTGAGGTATGTTCAGTTCGTAGCCTCCGATAAGCTGCAGCCAGATTCTGTTCTACGTTTATGATAACAAGTTCTAGTGTGCCTGTGAACAGGTATAATCTTTTCGAAAGTTGAAGATATAGATTTTGTGTGTGACTGACACCGGGAACACGACTTCAGGACATCTTTAACAAAATTGTTCATCTAGTCAGTCACGGCAACCATCAGCAGGCATACCGTTCCATATGTGTTGAAAAAGACAGCACACTAGTAGAATCTAACTTGGTTCCTGCTTACTACTTCTACGAATCTAACTTGATTCCTGCTTACTATCTACAAATCTAACTTGGGCTCTGTTTACTACTGCTACGAATCTAACTTAGGCCCTGCATACAAATGCTAAGCATGTCGTTTTGATTATGACACTTCGTGATGCAATCTGTTCTATTTGACTCTAGTTAGTTACAGTTATGGGTGTCACGTGATATTGAGGTTTTGTATTTCAACACTTAAAAGATAACTTCTGTCTCTTCAGTGTATGTGAGTGTATATATGATGTATGTGAGTGAACGAGTGTGCATATGTTCGTGTCTGAGTGCTGCGTTGCTTGGTTACATTTGATTATGACACGTGATGTCTGTATATAAATGACCACAGCGTATGAGATGTGTGGACACAGATACGAGTTTAAAAGTAGATTTCTGAAATTATTGTCTCTTTAAAAGTTCAGGTAAGTACACAGTTTATAATTTCTATAAACTTTATATCCTTATTATTGCTGATAATTATCAACTTGTTGTGCATTTTGCTACATTTTTCTTCTTCTTCTTCCAACTCTCCATATCGACCACTTATTAAACCACTCTTTGTGATTTCTATGTGTTTTGAGTATAAGAGCAATTATACGTTGTGCCAGTTCTTCGCCTACAAGTAGACCAGCACATCCGAGTTCTTCGACACTTTTTATTTACTAGGTAGCTTCTAGGTCCCTACCTCAGTCGTCTCTTACGACATGCTGTGTAGGTCGCAGTGTTAATATTCTTTGCTCCTCTTGCGAGCCATGGCAACACACGGGCGTTTTTCTCTCTCAAAAACTGTGCAATTAATTCGTTAGCTTTATTTTTTCTGCCAGCCTGCGGAATTGAAACCCGCACTCACAGTGGGCTTGTTCCTGTCGTTAGCTTAGGAACAAAAACTTTAATGAAATGCAGTCACAGAGCTCTTCTTGTTTTATGATCCGTTTATCATACTCAGAAGTTTAAAGAAAAAAGATAAATTACCTTCATGAATCCATCGAGAACGATCCATTCTGTGTAGGATACATGAACATAGTCATTAACTGTATAACGTCCGCATGATCCATTCTGTGTAGGATACATGAACATAGTCATTAACTGTATAACGTCCGCATGATCCATTCTGTGTAGGATACATGAACATAGTCATTAACTGTATAACGTCCGCATGATCCATTCTGTGTAGGATACATGAACATAGTCATTAACGTCCGCATGATCCATGCCTGCTGCTAGTTATCTCTACTCCAGTTAGGGCTGACATGTTCCGTCTTGGCGGAAGAAAGTTATGGAGTTTTTCTGTCTTACATGTTCTTACATGTCCTAACGCTGCATGGAAAACATCGAAGGTAGAAAGAATAAACTTTCTCTATTGTAATTAAACATGGTCACAGCGTCTTCACATCGTTAAAGGTCTTTGTTTTTCGAACGTTTCTGATTGTTACAGTAAATCCGAAGGTCAGTACTCGTCATTCGACAGAACGGTGTTATTATATACAGGAAGCACTAATACTAAAAATTTTGATCCATTATGAATTGATTGATTGATTGACTTATAGGACCATCATCATTCCCTTTGGTGTTTACCATAGGGTGCTCCGATATCTTTCTTACACATGAAGATCTCAGCAGCAGTGCAACAAGCAGCGAGGAGAACCAAACACGAACTGCAAAAGAGGAAGAGCCATATACAAAAATAATCTAAAGGTGAAGGATTCACTTCAATGCAACGATTTCCCATATTGCCCCCGCGTCATTCGGCATAAATTGTAAGTCACCTGCGAGAGTGCTGCGCAAATCACGAATCTTAATTCAAAAAATTCCAACAACAATACGTTTGTATTTTCGTCCATTTGTGTTTCATTTAATTTGTCAATACGTTTGTATTTGGTCGTCCATTTGTGTTTCATTTTAATTGTCACTCCTGTTTGTTCGTTTGCTTGATAAAGGCCTTGTTGGTCGAAACGTTGCTGTTTATCGTTGCTGTTTATCGTCACTGTTTCTGTATTTTGTAAAACTATAGTACTTTGTTTGTACGTGTTTCGCTAAAACAATTCTAAGGATCTTCTGAATAAAATGCACATATGAACTGAACGACGCTGTCTGAAAGAACCATCAACCTTTAGAACTCGAGACGAAACACGTAAAAACAAAGTACTGTAGTTTTACAAAGTACAAAAACAATATTTACAACGACGTTTCGACCTAAAGGTCTTTATCAAGCAAAGGATACAACAGAAGAGAAGAAATTTAGATTTCTTCGACGGCAGACATGAATACATACACACAATAAATCCATAATAACCCTAAAATGAAAACATGTGACTAAAAACTCAATAGAAGAGCGCAAGACAAACGTCGTAATGACTTCATCATAGAGACGCATAAGAAAACTATATAAGCTTCTGGTCAACCCAAACAAATGTTTTTGCCTCTCACCGTGACACACACACCTTGATTCTACCGACTTCCTACACCACGTCATCATATCCATCTATACTGCTTTTAACATCTTCAAGTTTTTATTTTGCGTAAACCTATACGTGACGTTTGATAACATGTTGCAGGTGGGAAGGGGGTGGGGGTGGACGATCCATACTATAAACTATAAACTGCCAGGCAAATACTTCATTTGATAAGTAGAACCTTCCTCTATAAAAGAAAAAAAGTAAAGAACCTTTATACCTCGTGGTATATAGGTCAATACAGTGTTAGGCCTGTATTTTTCATTGACTGTCGGCACACGATGGGTGATGTGGTCAGCATCACGCCGGCCGCCTTTCCCCAAACATGTTGGTACCCAGTTGGGGCGGGGTCGACCGTCGGGGTTTTGGGAAAAAATTCCGAAATTGCGGGAGCTGAACCACCACCAGCCTTGGGGAGTTCACTAACAACTACGCTAAGGGCTCTCAACCTTCCTCTATAGCAGACTAAAATTTAAAACCCAATATAGATTAATTTTAACCATACAGTTATAATTATACATAAGACGGCTTAAATTTTGATTTGAAAAGGATGCAAATTGGGTTTTAGGTAGTTTTATGAAAATGAAGAAAAACTATGCATGAATTTACTACCAATGACATTGGAAAACGAGACCCAAGTGTATATTGAACCAATACTTATGTATGGCAGGAATCATGGACAATGAACAAACAATCAATACGATTTGGAAAGCCCAGAGATGGGGTTTTAAGAAGAATGTTAAAAATTTCCGGGATAGCAAAAAAAACAAATGGGAGGTTTTATATCGGGCCGACACAAAGAAACCTTATCAAAAGAATAAGAATCCAAATCAAGGCCGGGATATAATGCGAAGAAAGGTTTAAAAACATTTGGCTCATAAAAATTCGGGAAAGGAGAGATCGGGGGAAGAAAAGGGGGAGAAGATGTTGAGGGCCTGACATCATGGTTACAAAGATCGACTCAGAACTGATAAATGCACCGCAAAGAGATTGTGGAGAGAAGATCCCCTCCCCCGGCAGGCACGGCATTGGTTTTGATTGATGGGGATCTTTATCAAGAATAGTACTTTATTTCTTTTTACCAAAATGTAATCGTTAAAGATAAACCACTAAAAAAACTTTTTTATGCAAATATTTAAAAAAAATTAATAACTTAAAGAAAAACTCCAAAAAACTTTTTTTGGGCTAAATATTTCCAAAAAAATGTAATAAAAAAGATAAACTCACGGAAAAATTTTTACCCTAAATATTTAAAAAAAGTTTTCAAAGAGTCCGGTTAAGATCCGTGACCCCAGTGTAGGTGAGATAGTTCAAGGGCCCATCGGAGACGAACGATAAAACGTAGGTTCCGTGTTAATTTAGCATGTAAAAAAACCCTGGCAGTTCAAAATCAAGAAGAAGGCAAAAAAAATGCTATTTTAAATTCATTATTAAGATTTTTTTTTTTAAATTTCTTTCAAAATATTTTAATCTTCTAAATTACAAGGGCCCTGTTGAGCTACGGGCCGTACACTGCTACTGAGGTATTCCTGTGTAAGAGAGAGATCGGAAACACATGGTTAGCCACGACCTTTCTATTTTTAGATGGCCCTTAGGGCCCCTCAAAAGTGCAAATGATGGTTCTATCAATCAAAAACAAATAACAAATCATTCCGATATTACAGCTTCTTCTTCAAATATTTTCAAAAAAAAACATATTATTCTAATTGTTCGAGTTTTTTCTATATCCGGTTTTTAAAAGTATAGTTATAACCAGTAACTCTAGATAAGTTTATAGTTGGCCCTTTATGAATATTTGATACAACCTATTTTTAAACCAATTAAACGAACATTATTAAAAGGGATTTATTTTGGCTAAGATCAAAGTGTAGTATCCACTTAATCGCGATAAAATGGTGGAGCTTCAAAATCCCAAATGGCACAATAAAACCCAATTAAAAAAACAGGAGGGCTCTCTTTAAAAAAGATTGATGACGCTCATAGTTTAAATACAACTTTTGTACGAGGGAGATGAAATAGTGTAACGATAGAACGTTTGCCTCCGAATGAAGTTAACAATAATTAGGAGTTTAATTCACGCAGGAAATTTGTAAACGAGGAAAGGAACAGACCAGCACCTGGTTTCATAACTCCCCAATACTTGGGTTTATTAATTTGAGCAACATGCATTTATCACAACTTACGGTCTGAAAAGGGGACATTTACGTTTCATTATGTAAAGAATAGAATTTTAACGTTTACAAAAATAGAACAGTTAGAAAACATTTAGAAAATTTGATTCATATTTTTCCCTCTCCACCCCTTTCGTCCCTCAAATGGTTGCTGTTGAGAAGACACCATAAATATAAAATTATTATCAATTTAAAAAAAACCCATTTTGAGAATTTAGAACTGGCATTCTATTTTTCTGAGAAATAATGTTTCTAAGATTGACTATCCTAAGCAGGTCTTCAGTGTCGATAATAAAGGACTGGCTGTGAGTTTTAAAACTTCATTTATTTACATGTTACATTACCATTATGCAACTGAGCTTATTGAATGTCTTTTAATTTATAATGAATTACTAGACAAAACATGTTATAAAACAAGTAAAGAAGACAAGAATAAAAGCTGAGAAACAGTTTCAGTTGTGAAGTCAACAAAATATAAATGGCGGTCATCGAATCCTCAATAAGTTATGCCTATCTGAACGGATGTCTATTGAGTAAATCTTCTTTGTTAGAACCATAGTTTCATATTTTTAGAAACATTTTTTGTTTAGGTTTTTTACAAATCTGGTCTCTTCCTGTCTTTCTCGTGTTGATAAAAAAAAAGTGAGTGAAACATAAAAAAATTTACGCCACGGACTGCCGAGCGTTTTGAATCAGAAACTGAAATGTATCACATTTGTAAAATGAAACATGGACTCTTCTTCTCTCATTCGTAAACAGTTAAACAGCGCCCTATCGGCTGAGCAAGCATATAGCAGCTTATTCAGACCGGAGGCATGGGTTGCTTCTGAGAAAGGTAACAATTCATCAGTTCTCGAGCAGTGATAATTAGTTATCATTATGAAGAATACAACGTGAATAGTGATTACAGTATGTTGAGGATTTGGGAGTACAAGCCTTTTAATTTACCAACAAATGGTAAGGCCGGGGTTTTTGGGGTGTGTCTAGTCAATTGACAGGGTTTATCCATTAACGATTGTAGGGTTTCAGTATGATAAAACAGGAAGGTTACGTGTCACTGTGTGGAAGGGAAGGGATAAGAGTCCAAGCCGAAAGTTTACCAGGCCATAGTCTAAAGCCCTTGCTTAGCAAGCAGAGACATGGAACAGTGATCAGACACGGAAGAAAATTAAACCATTTCCACACAAGCTGTCTACGCAGAATACTAAAATAAACTGGCAGGACAAAATTCCGACAGCAAGTCCTCAAGAGCAAAGATCCAAGCGTCAACACCTGTTGCAGAAGGCCCAACTGAGATGGGTCGGTCACGTTGTTCGAATGCCTGATAAACGCATCCCAAAAAAGTTGATGTTGGCGGCTTGGGAAAGGGGGGAGACGTTTAGCTAGTGGACAGAAAAACGCTTTTAAAAACACTCTTAAGTGTCTCGAAATGCTTTTATATAGACAATATGTGCTGGAATCCTTGAAGATCGCCAAATGGCGCTGTAACAACAAAAAAGGAACCCGAATAGCGAGAATCATCGTATTGTTGAGTCACAGAGAAAACGAGCAGCGCGAAAAGACAGAGAACACAACACGCACATGTCTAACCTTGATCATGTATGCCCACCTGTGGTCGGGGATTCTGTTCTAGGATTGGACTCTACAGTCACCTCCGACACACCGAGAGGTGCAAGACACGTCTGAGATTGTTGTCATCATCGCTTGCGATGTAGGCTATTATTAATGATAAAACAGGTGGTAAAGCGAAAATGTTTAATTATAATTGGATACAAATTAAACTTGTTTGATAGAATTCACTTTTGTATATTTATGAAACAAGGTTCAGTTATGACGTAGTATAGGTCAAGGTTGTGTGATGGTGTGTGTTTTAGTGCAGGAAGGGCCGATGAACAAATGTGACGTGGACAGAGCTGCAGAACCTTCTTCTTCGCGTTCTCCGTTGGGTTTGTTCTTAAAAAGGGGCCCCCGT
>JADZMA010003053.1:0-10385 GCA_020796225.1 Arion vulgaris
ACACGTGCGTCCCCCCGGGGTACTCGGATTCTATGTACTTTTCTGGCCCTTTCTTTCAAGTATTGCTCCCCCTTCATGTATGCCTGGGTTTGATTCCCTTAGTTCTGGCATTCTGGTTTTCCACGGTGGACAGTTGTCGGTTGCCGGGATTGGTTTGACTTTGCATTTTGATAGAACTGGATGATCTTCGATAAGTGCTTTGTAGAAATGTTTGGCGAAGCTGAATCTCTTATCCTACTCCTTCTAGATTCATACATTTGTCCGTGCATTGGGTGGGAATCAGGCCGTTCAAGTTTTCCTAGTACTAATCTTTTCTTCCCTTCGATCTGCCATTGATTGGATGCCGGTGATTATTTCAATCACCTTGATAGCAATGGACTTCATGGCTCAGTGATATACGTATGGCTCAGTTCTGCTATTGAACACTTTGGCAAATTGCTTTGGATGCATTGCTCCAAGCTGCTATGTCGTACTCTAGGACCAGGTCGCACTCTCAAGAGTAGAGTGTTTAAGAACTCTGGCGTTTGCTCCCACGTGGAGCCTACGAGTTTGCGCATCATCGTGAGCATATCCTCACTATGCCGTAGCATTTTAAATTTGATGGCACCAAGTCAGTTTTCGGTCGAGTGTGACTCCTAGGTACGTTGGGGTCTTGCATTCTGGAAGTTCCTGCCCATTGACTTTAAGCTTTATCTTGCAAACCTGGTTGTTCTGGAAGAACACAGTGTAAAGTGGTTTTGAAGCATTTATGTTCATATTCCTTTTCTGACTCACACTTCAGATTATTTAACATAGCTTGCAGTCGATTTGTTGCTATGGGCATTGACTCTTCCCTCGCCCATATTGCCAGATCGTCGGCATACATGGCAGAGTGTACTCGCTCTGGCAGGCATGCTGCAATGTCAATGACAAAGATTAGAAAGAGGGTTGACTCCTTGCTCTAGTGTGGTCTTCATGCTTGTGACCCTGAACCTGCAGTGGTTGCATTTTCTTTCAGGGCAGCGACCCTTAGACGGCCTGCCCTCCCGGCTTATAGGCGCCATCTTCAACAACCGGTAATTTTAATGAACACCTTGGTTTGTCGCCCGTTCAGTTTTTTTTCCGGTTTGCTCCGCTAGCCTTTGGTTGTTTCCAACCATGACGCTACAAGGCAGCAGTAGTTCCCTGCGAGAGGAACAGAGTTTTGTTTCATGTGACGCTTTCGTGAATCCTTTTGAACATTGGGCATGTTTGCGGTCTTGGGCCAGGAAATGTGTGTATTGTTCAGGGATTTCCAGTCTCTGCATTGCAGTGACCACTGTTTTGTTTGCGGGCGTTTGTACTCTGCTATCTCGCAGTTCTTTTTGAGTATGGGCATATATTTTGCGGGCTTCGTCCAGGAAATGTGTGCGATTGTTCATGGATTTCCGGCCCATAAGTTGTTTTTCTGAGTTCACACTATCACTACATATATTTTCACGGACGCTCGACGCTGATGTTTTGTGCCATTCAACTTGGCCCTATTTTGCGGACAATAGCCAGGAGATGCGTGCTTTGTGCAGGGACTCTCGGTCCCTGGATTACTTTTCCGTGTTTGCACTTCTAGGTCTCCCCAATCCCTGTCCCCCTTAGCCAGACCGGAACCTAAGTCTGTTTCCAGGGTCACTGCGTGGAGCTAGGCAGGGTCTTGGTTAGCGCGCCCATTCGCTAACCCGGCTCATTTACCGCCGTGACCATGAGCCTTTGACTCCGACCTGTGATATGTTTGGCCTTACCATTAACACCAGGAAAACTGAGGTCATGTTCTAGCCCGCCCTAGAGACAGTACTACGATTCAGTCATCAGTATTAAATACCAGCGTCTCCTGCCAGCGGTAAACTTTGTATATCTTGGCAGCATCCCATCCAGATCGACAAACATGGGCTCTGAGGTCAATAAGTGGATATCCAAAGCCAGTGCTGCGTTGGATGTGTGTTACTGTGTGGAAGCAGAAGAGGATAAACGTAGCCACTCAACTGAAAGTGTTGCTGGCCAAAGTAACAACCACGCTGATGTAGACGAACCAGATATGGAAAGTGTAAAGCAGACACGCAAGAAAACTAAACCACTTCCACACAAACTGTCTACACATTCTTCTAAAAATAAACTGAAAGGACATCATTCCAGATACCGAAGTTTTCATAAGAGAAAAGATCCCATGCGTCATCTCCCTGTTGCAGAAGGCTCAAGTGAGATGGGCCAGTCACGTTGCTCGGATGCCTTATAAACGCATCCCAAAACAGCTGATGTATGGTGAACGTGAAGGGGTCAGACGTTCTGCTGGTGAACATAAAAAACTCTTTAAAGATACTTTTAAAGTGTCCCTGAAATGCTTCGATATACATACCACGATCTGTGAATCCCAGACAACCTGATCGACAAATGTGGCTCCGTAACAATACAAGAGGAACCCGTATTAGCTGAGAATCGTCGTGCCGCTGAGACACAGAGACAACGAGCTGCTCTAAGACGGAACACAACATCCACATGTTTAAACGTTATCATGTATGCCACACCTGTAGTAGGGGATTGTGTTCTAGAATTGGTCTCTACAGTCACTTTCGTACACACCAGAGAGGTGTATCAGCACACGTATGAGGCTGTTGTCATCATCGTTTGTGATGGACGGCTAGTTTTATTTGTATGAAACAAGAACAACTTTCGAAAGCTCAAGTCTAGAATCACGAAATGTAAGGAACTTAATCATGCAGAACAGAATATGTACTGGAACATTTTCTCGAGTTTCTATTGTTTCTTCATCAAGTTATGATTTTAACAGGCTGGTTTAAAAATGTGCTGTTCTCAGTTTGTTACTATACTAAATTCACGTCTAGAAATATGATGTATGTACTCATTTCTTGAATCTCAATTGTGTTTCTGTAAGACAATGAACATTCTAATAACCATGATGAAGCGAGTAGCACAAATGGCAAATGGGATAACGCGCAGCAGGGTCAGTGAGCTGGCACCGATCAAGACCCTACCCCACCTCTACGTGGTGGACCCTGGAAACAGACCGAGGATCATGACTGGCTAAGTGGGTAGGGATTGAAAGAAAGCTGTAGGCAGTGGTAGTAGTGCAAGCACATACACTTAATACAGGTTTAAAAAAAAGGGTTTTAAAGCCGAAGGATTGACTTCATTGCACCAGGTCACCCCCATATGCTCGGTCCCTCTCCGCAGAAGTGGCACGCTACCTGCAGAAGTATTGACCAAGCACGAACTCCGTAGCTCCGGCAACAATCCTAGGGATCTCTGGAAAAACTGCACTCGTGAACAGAAGGCCGCGGTCCGGATTCGAACCCACGACCTTCGACTCGCAAGGCAAGGGTTTAACCACTTAGCCACAGAGACCCCCACTTAATACACTTAATACAGGTCCAAACACGGAATAAAATTCATGCATTTCCTGGCGGATGTCAGATGAAAAGTTGCACAAATGCAAGTCAAATATAAGAAAGAGTAGCGTATGAGTCGTTTGTGAATGAATACCAACACCTCCGAAGTCAATAGCCGCACTATAATTGCCATCTGTGGGGCAAAAATCCATGAGAATGATGTAGCAAGCTGTCGCACCACAATTGCCAGCTCTCGGCAAGTGTGTCTGAGAACACTGTAACGCAGGGGTGGGCAAACTTTTTGTGCAGAGGGCCACATTGAAAATTGTAAAGCTATTGGAGGGCCACATATAATATTATGAATATTTTTGTTTCATTCTCGGTAAGTAATCAATTAAATATTTGTATTGTAAACAAAGGTAGTTTTACATAATGCAGATAACTCGAAATAAATTCTATTTCTAACAGACTTACACTATAACAGTATATTTTCTAATATGGATAAAAAGTTTTGCAAATGTTTTAACAATATTTGCAAAATATTATGTTGCATACAGTTACAATATGGGTTCATATCAATAGTTTTAATGAAGATTTTAAAAAAACGCCATACACATACAGTCACAATTTTATTTATTGCTGATTTCTAATGAGATGTATGTAATTGCTTGTAAGATTTTATAATTCCTTTGAAATCTGGAACAAGTTTACTTGTAGACATTTGCATGACTGCATTTAAGTTGCAATCAGATAATAAAGACCTATTCTTAGATTTGTTGATTTTAAGCAAGAAAATGCCTGTTCACAAATATATGTAGATCCAAATAATGACAAAAATTTAGCGCAAAGTTTTTAAGTTTGGGAATGATTGTTCAGGCAAGAACCATAGAAATCCAACAAACATTCAGACTTAAATTTTTCCTTCAGATAATGATTGGCTTGTAATTCAAGCAACTCCAACTGTATGTGCACTGGGGCTTTATCAGCTTCTGCACTGAGAGGAGAATTGATAACATTGAAGTACTGCTCCAAGTTCTTGAAATCTTGGAATCTTCTTCCAAATTCTTCAACCAATACATCTAACTAAGATTTGAATATTTTACTCATCTCATCAGAAATAGTTTCTCGTTTCAGCAAAGGAAGTGACAAAACATGTTTTCACTTGCTTGTCTGGAAAACAGTGAGAGTTTAGCTTGAAATAATTTTACATGAACATACATTTCATGTGCAAACAAACCATTGCCCTGAAGTTTAACATTCAGTTCATTTAACTTTTCCATTATTTCAATGGCAAATATAAAGTCAAGTTTCCACTCTGCATTAACAATGTTAGTATTAAAGTCACATTCTATGCCCTTCATCTCTAGAAACATTACTATTTCTTCTTTAAGATCCCATACTCTCCTTAAAACCTTTCCAAGACTCAACCATCGAACTGTACTATGGTACAGGACATCAGAATGTTCAGTTTCTAGATCGTCTAGTAATGCTCTGAACTGCCTGTGATTGAGTCCTCTTGATCTGATGAGGTTTATGACACTGACAACTGGATCAATAACATGCTTAATTTTTAAAACAGATTTACACAAACTTTCCTGATGAATCACACAGTGAAGTGGTAATATTACGTGTTCAGGATATTCTGACTTAATCCTATCATTGATCAGCTTTATCAGTCCTATGTTTTTACCAGTTAAAGCACGAGCACCATCAGTTGTAATACTGGCATCTTGTTCCACATTAACCCAGCTCTTTCAATACAGCCACTAACAGCATTGAATATATCGAGGCCAGTGGTAGTGTCTTTGATCGACTCAACACTCAGTAACTCTTCAAAGAGTTTAAAAGAATTGTTTATTCCACGTATAAAAACTAATAATTGTGCAGTATATTGTACATCAGTACTCTCGTCCAATGCAAGAGAGTACCACAAAAAATGCTTAATTGCATCTTGAAGTTGAAGGGTCAAATCTTCACTTATCTTTTCAACACGTCTGACCACAGTTCTTCTGGATAATGTAATACTGTCAAATGTGTTGTTTTGTTCTGGACATAGAATGTTTGTTGCATCTAGTAAACATTCCTTAATAAATTCACCATCAGAAAATGGCTTGTTGTATTTCACAATTTTGTGTGACAACACCAAACTGGCCTCTGTTGCAGCATCTTGAATTGAAGACTGTTTTGTAAACACAGTTTGTTGTTTCTTTACACTTTATACCAACTCCATGCATTTTCTTTTCCTTTCTTCAGATGTTAGATTGTGTCCGAAATTGTGATGTTTTGTCTGGTAATGTCTTTTTAAGTTATAATCTTTAAAAACAGCCACTGATTCGTGACACAGCAAAGAAACAGATTTATTGCCAACTTGCATAAAACAATATTCGGTAATCCATTCGTCTTTGAAAACCCGACACTCGTCTTCAATCTTACGTTTTTTGGATGCACTCATTATAATAAAAGTCTTAAAATGTTGCAAAATTAACTTTAAAAATGTGCTTCCGGCAGCGCGAATATAATTATTTAGATTTAGAAAACTCGGTTGCAATATAAATACGGAAATTTATGAATGGAAACTACAAACGTGATAGTTATTAAAATACACCGGAATTCCCAGGCATGCGCAGCTTAAATGATTGTAAATCAAGTATTTGCGCATTCCATTCGTAGGATATGAGGAGAGGTTTATTTCTGACGATACATTATTGTTGTAAGGAGGTATTATTAATTATAACAGCTTTTATCGATATTCTATTTTGTATGAAACATCTTTTTAATATAAACTAAACATACATCCCGACATAATGCTTAAAAGTTAAAAACAATTAATTATAATTTGAAAGGCAATTTCCAACCTTTATAAAATTATATCGTCCAAGTACTTATACTCATTGAGAAACATTCAGCCAATCAAATCACGTCAATTCTAGTATAGTAAATTACTCAATATTAAACGCTCATATTAAACGTAGTAAAATTTCATTGACGATATATATATTAATGTTTAAATGACGCCAAATTGGAAAAAAATATTTGTATATTTAATACATAAGAAAATCGAATTAAAATTCCAATGAATTGCAGCGTAATATTAATGGGGAAAAATCATTTGTGACGATCGTTCGTTTATTTAAAAATGTGTTTGAGGGCCGCAAAATATCCAATGGCGGGCCGTAGTTTGCCACCTGCATTAGTAGATACACATGTAGTTAGATGTGTTAGCAAGTATACATTAGTAGATACACATGTAGTTAGATGTGTATGAGTATACATTAGTAGATACACATGTAGGTAGGTGTGTTATGTGTGTGAGTAAATAAAAACAGTACTGAACCTTACCCTCACAAGGTCAACGACGTCATCTTTGAAACTCTTCAAATTATCTGATTTAGAAACTATGCACCAATCAACTTTGCTTTTAGATGTTAATAAAATTGATGATGTCATTGCCAAAGCCGGGAAGGCAACAAGCAAGATGGCGTAGAGCATCACACTGCTGAAAATTGGAAATATTAACAATTTCATGTTCTTTTTTACAATGACCACCTCTATCTTCAAACCTATTCCATAATGTTATGTGGGAAACAAAATAGTAGACTTCTTCTACTTCTTCTTTTGTCGTTACACTGCTAGCGGTTTGTTGACCTCAGCGTCTATGTTTGCCGATCTATATAGAATGCTGCCTTGTTCGGCAATGTTGTCCGCTGGCAGGAGACGCTAGCTTTTAATATTGAACACTAGATCATAGTACTGCTCTCTAGGGGTGGGTTGAAACATGACTTAGACGTTCTTGGTGTGGTAAGGCCAAACATATCACATGACATGAAGAACGTGTTCATGTAAAATGCATTTCTCCAGATGTCTGTAATAAAGTGTTGGTTTGCATGGGTTTCAGTGCATTTAAAGGCCAATAACTGACTTCATAGCTACAGGTTTACATCATATGATTATGTCCCTTATCGTAGAAATGGAACGTCGACTGCAGAAAATATTGCACAAAGCGCAGACTTGTAGCTTAAGTATTCTTAAGAATTATGTTTGTCTCTGCAATAAATACATTCATGAGCTGAACGACGTGGTCAGTTTCGAAACGGATCAAAAATGGTTACTTTCATTACATATAATTTAGAATTTTCTGTGAGATAATAATATGAATAGTAATGGCGGTGTGAGCAGTACTCATTAGCACTAGGAGTGCTTCGGAATGTTTTTATTAGTGTGTTTTCCTTAACATCAAGTGTTCAAACAAGTATGAATCTACGACAGGTCCAGCAAACCGGTAGAGGATTTGTTTGTTCAAACCCCATTGCTCAGGAATTGTAGGGAATACTTAGGAAGAAACGCGATAAAAACGGCATTCAAAACAAACACACAATAACAAAGCGGGCAGAAGTAGCACCAACACAGAACACAGCAATACGTAAAACACCAGAGTTTAGGATAGCAACGTGGAATATTTGTAGATTAGGAGATAAAACAACAGAGATAGTAGAATATATCATCCAACATAAAATCACAATCATGGGAGTAGCCGACACTAGAAGAAAAGGACAGGGTATTAAGAAAATACATAAAGATTTCATATTTACATGGCGAGGAACACAACCAGGCGAAAACAACAAACATGGAGTCGGGTTCATTATTGCCCCTACTGCAGCCAAATTTATATTAGAAATAGAGTATACATCAGAACGAATCATCCGTGTCAGAACAGCGCAAGGTAAGAGGAAAGTAACTTACATACAGATCTATGCACCATGCAATGACTCATATAGTGAAGAAGAAAGAACCACATTGTTCGATCAATTAAGTAAAAACATTAGTAAAGTCAACAACACTGACAACATATATATTATGGGAGATTTTAACGGAAGAGTCGGCGAGCGAAGAACACCATGGGAGACATATCTAGGACCATTCAGCGACACAACAACGAAATGCAACAGCAACGGGAACACCTGCTTAATATATGTGCAGAACATGATCTATTTATCACCAATACATTTTACCAACATAGGAGAAGCCAGATATTAACCTGGTATAAATGGAATAATATTAATCAAACATCACAGATCGACTTTATACTAGTAAAAGTGAAAGATGGAGAATACAAAGCGTTAGAGCCATCCCAAATGCAATATTAGACTCTGATCATAGACCAGTAGTACTGTTTCTACAAAAACCAATTAGAAAACAAGACAGAGTACAACTCAACAAATTAAAATAATAGATATTGAAAAGCTAAATAATAATGAAACTAGGAATCAAATTGAAGGAGCAGTTACATCAGCTTTTAACACTCTAGAGGATAAGCAACATAAATAAAGTATGGCAAATCTTCAAAACAAATATCATGGATATAGTGAAAGAAAATTGTGGACTTAAAAAGTTGAATAAGCACATAAAGCACACAGCATGGTGGAATGAAGAAGTTAAAAGGTCTATACAAGGAAAGAAAAAATGTTTTCTGGGGTGGCAACAGTCAAAATTAGATGAAGACTACACCAAATACAGAACATAAAGAATGAGTAGTAAAAATAAAGTAAAGTCATCTAAATCAGAATCTTGGCAAAGAATGGAGAACATTTAGCGGAACTATGCACTAAGACACCAAGAAAGTTTTACAGGAGCATCAAGGCAATGAGGCTAAGAGAAGAACAATTCAATCCAGTCACCATTATAAATAACAAGTCTAGGAATCCTCTTACCAACAGCAAAGATATTAAAAACAGATGGAAAGAATATTTTACGGAACTGTTAAACTGTGAAACACAAGGTACAGAAACATTTGAAATGAAACATGGAAAATACCAACAATTGAACATTTTAGAATCCGTAGTTGAAATGGCACTAAATCAAAGCAAAAGACGGAAGGCAGCAGGGATAGATGGTATAACAACAGAAATGTTACTTCGTGTAAGACAACAGCAATACCATGGCTGACCAGAATTTTTAACATAGCCTGGGAGGCACAAGAAACTCCAGATGACTGGCAGAGAGCTATTATAGTTTCAATATGGAAGAAAAAGGAGACAAAGAGAGTGAAACATACAAGTGCAAACTATGGAAGATCCTTGAAGAATATGGCGTCCAGGGACAACTATTAGGTAATATCATGGCCTTATATCAAGATAGCCAGAGTACAGTAAGAACAACAGAAGGAATGACCGACCGGTTCTCCATTACATCAGGTGTTAGACAAGGTTGTGTCCTCTAACCACTACTCTTTATTGCATATATGGATAAAATAACTCAAGAGTCAAATTCAGATAATGATGAAATAAATGAACTGCTTTTGCAGATGATCAGTGCCTGATACATCAAAATGAACAAGATCTACGACATCATATTGACACCTTCAACAAAAATTGTATAAATCATGACATGAAAATCAACAACACTAAAACAGAAATACTGAATATGGGAAGAAAATATAACAATCTAGACATCCATGTCAATGGCACTAAAATAAACCATGTGAAAGAATTCAAATACTTAGGAAGCATATTCACAGAAGACGGAAGACTAGATAGAGATATAGAGGCTAGAGTGCATAAAGCAAATGCTGTAACCTACCAGCTAGTCCTATTGTTAAGGCACCCAAATATGTCACAGGCAGCAAAGCAACAGATGATCAACAGCATTTTTATACCTACTTTGTGTTACCAGTGCTAAACATGGACATTGAGCAAAACGCAGTCACAAAAATAACTACATGTGAAATGCGTTGCCTGCGAAAAGTTACCAACAACACAAGACAAGAAAGAATCACCAACATCAGCATAAGAAAGAAGGTTGGCACAAAACCGTGTTTGAATTACATAGATAAACAAAGAATGAAGTGGTTTAGCCACTTAACTCTTAACCATTGGCAGGTTTTAAGGTTTTTCTATATTTTGATGCCCTGCTCCATATTTAGCAACCATACACGTTCTTTGCATTGAAAATAGGCATATTATATATGGTTGGAAAGCTAATTGGATGGACTATCAGGATATGTGGTCTTAACATAAGTGTGATGTAATTTAT
>JADZMA010003054.1:0-10383 GCA_020796225.1 Arion vulgaris
CTCATTTATTAGTTGATAGTTGATGTCCTGTAAAGGATATGCCATGATTTTCATTTCATAAAAGATAACAACTGATACACTGAGTAGAATCTATAACTATTAGGTATCTGAAAGTGCCAGAGCAGTTAAACGGTATTCTGATAGCTTTTATTTCCAACTCCGGTACTCATTTTCAGTTAGGTAGACCAGATACCATAAACCCATGGTACCGAAGTGGGATTTTACCAATCTTACAGCTGTGCGGTCAATCTATTTTCAATTGGTTCTCAATTGAGTACTAGAGAAACGCTGAGAAGTAAGTAAACCAATCGTATGCTTTTGGTAAACAAAGAAATTGGGATAAAGAGGATCAGTTATATGGTGACTATCATCATTTCATTCCGAACATGTCCAGAGGTGCTCCAGTCCCGCCTCAACAAATCCTGCAGTGTCCAGTTGCCCAACATGCCAGTTCAATGTTGATTAATTAATCTTCTTGCATATTTGGTATGTCATTATTTTCGGGCTGTACTAATATCGACACCCATCTCTCTCAATATGATCAGCTACTAGGATTGCAACCTAGAAACTTCTCTGTTCGGAAAGACTCATTGTGTTAAGAATATCATTTCCGTTCATTGCAGTGCCCTCTGATATCATAGTCATGCCAGCCAATACGAAAAGGATATAGATCAGTGTTTCCCAACCTTTTGGGTGCCATGTCCCACCTAAACCTTTCTAAAATTCTTATGCCCTCTTTGTAACATAATTTTTAATATTCAAAAATGGAATTGTTCAATTGAGAAATTTCCCCTCCTTAACAATCAAATCCGATACAGTGGATACAAAGCAAAATGCCGGTCTCGCAAAAGATGGACCTCAGAGACAACAGAGGTGATGAAAGACACTATTTATGAAGCACACACTAAAGCCTGTGCTAGAAAACTCTTCTTACCCTGAAGCTGTGAGGCAAACAAGGATTGGAGAAGAGAAAGAAAGACAATGTGCATAGAGAGGCTCACTCCAGGTGTCTCCTTTTTCGACCTGACGCTGAAAGGCAAACAGGATTAGAGAATAGATATATAGAACAATCAAATTATCCCTGTGGGCCCACGTTGGGAAACACTGATACAGATGGATATAAAACGCGGAATAATAAGAAATATAATCATAAATTTGTATTTTGTTCATGTTTCCTAATTTATATGTATGTCCGTCATAACTTTCATAATCCAACATTAATCACCTGCTTTTGTTTTGACCCCTTTTTAAGACCGGAAGAGAGAATGTCCTCATGAGATCTAAATGTGGAAAACTGTCCATCATCTGACTGATCCAGATCTAATGTGTTCAGTGTGTCATTTAATCCATTTTGGTAGCCACTTCTTGAAATCTCAATAACCTGTTCAAATGGAACACAAGAATGTAGAGGTAACGAGATATACAGATGAAATCCAAGCTAAAGAGGAATATAGACTAAAAGACAAGGAAGTGAAAAGAGCGGCTAGAAGAGATAAAGAGCATATGTCAATCGACTGGCTGAAGAAGGGGAAAAGGCAGCTAAGACTGGAAACAGTAAAATGCTATACAATACACTAAAACAACTTACTGGAACTTTTGTTTCAAAGGGTGGCCCAATCAAGAGTAAAGATGATAAAGTTCTAACATCAGATACCGAGCAGAAGAAAAGATGGGCAGAACATTTGAAGAAATATTAAAAAGGCCTGATCCACCAGTACTACTCAAGTTTGACGAAGAGGCAAGAAACAGCTCCTACCAATTAACGAAGAAATGATAAGTGTAGCTGAGGTCAAGGAGGCAATCAATTCCTTGATAAACAATAAGGCAGCGGTGATGACAACATTACTGCAGAAATGCTCAAAGCGACTGATGATACAACTATTAACCAGGTGCAAGAACTATTTAATAAAGTATGGGAAGAAGAAACTGTCCCAGATCAATGGAAGAAGGGAATAATTGTTAAGATCCCAAAAAAGGTGATCTCAAAGATTGCAACAACTGGAGAGGGATCACCCTATTATCAGTAATGACCAAGACTTTCTGCAAAATCATTCTTAATAGAATCAAAGGAGCAGTGGACACAACCCTGAGAGAAGAACAAGCTGGTTTTAGACCTGGGAGAAGCTGCTTAGACCAAATAATTACCCTACGACTAATTTTGGAGGAACATATTGAGAAGCAACAACCACTCATACTAAATTTCTCGATTTTAAAAAGCCTTTGATAGTCTACACAGAATTCTCTGTGAATATTCTGAGATGCTATGGAATACCAGACAAAATAATAAACATTATAAAGAGCCTCTATGATGGTTCACAGTGTGCAGTTCGCACTGATGGTGGACACAGCGACTGGTTTATGGTTGAAACCGGAGTAAAGCAAGGCTGTATTCTATCTCCGCTATTGTTTGGAGTGGCCATTGACTGGCTGATGCGAAAATGTTGCAGGGCAAAATGTTGCAGGAGCTGAAACTGGCATTGATTGGGTAGAAAATAGTCAACTAGAAGATTTGGATTTTGCAGATGATATTGACTTGTTAAGTAGAAACAACCAAGATATGCAAAGAAAAACAGACAACTTGTCATCTATAGCATCAAAAGTTGGACTGCAGATAAGCTATGAAAAATAAATAAATAATGAAGACACCTATGGCAAGTAATGCAGATATCACACTGGAATCTAAAATGATAAAAATAACAGAGCAGTTCACCTATTTGGGTAGCAATTTTGATTGCACAGGAAATGTTAAAAAGAAATTATGATACGATTTGGCAAAGCAACATCAGCTTTTAAAAGTCTAAATAAAATATGGAACTGCAAGTTATATAGTATTAAAACTAAATTACAATTTTCAATTCAAATGTTGTATCAATCCTAACATATGCCAGCAAGAGTTGGAAAATGACTAAAGATATAGAAAGCAAGTTGAATGCATTTGAAAATAGATGTCTGGAAAAATAATGAATATAAAATGGAACGAATTCAGGAGAAGTGATGAAATCAGAGACATGTCTGGTCAACCACTACTGACAACTGTTATAAGAAAGAGAAGATGGAGATATGTTGGGCACACCTTGAGGAGAAATGATCAAAGAATATCAAAGCAGGCATTGAAGTGGGATGCAAAGGGTTCAAGAAAGAGAGGTCACCTAAGGAGACCCTGAAGCGAACTTTGCTGAGAGAGGCAGGAAATATCGGTCTCAGTTCCATGGAGGAGATTGAGCGAGTTGCCCAGGATAGAGCGGTATGGAGAAATTACTTGCAGGCCCTATGTAACGTATAACGGAGCGAGAGGAATTATTATTATTTATAACTTCATGGCATGAAAGAGCGTCAATATCTGAGTTGATAGCAAACACCAGAGTCAGCAGGTACAGCACCTGCTGATGATGATGAGTATAATACTAGTTCAACTGAAACTACCAGGCTGTAGTCTTCACAACCATGTCCCAACATATTGGTTCAGACTTTTCAACAAGCTTTAGTAGAAACTTCTGATAAGTGTTACTGTGGAATTGATGTAATGACTTTAAGTAAGTCACAAAATGTGCAGCATATGTGGAATAGTATTATCAATATAACGGAAGACTGCAGTAATACAATGTAGCAATAGCAAAGCAGGTAAAAACAAAGTACAGCAGTTTCAGTAAGTACAAAAACAATATCCAGCAACTGTTTGACCAAAATACATTTATCAAGCAAAGAAATTCAGACTTCTTATATGGAAGGATGTAACATATAAAATTAGACAATAAGTCCAGAACAGCCCTAAAGTGAAAATATGTGATGAAAAATGAAATAAATGTGAAAAACTAGAAATGGAGAAAGATAAAACAATAATAATGAAATATATATATATATATATATATATATATATATATATAGCATATATACACATTTAATACTAGGAGCTTATGATATTCAGGTCACAGCCATCCGATCATGTTCCTCAGGATCACAGGCTCAGATCACATACAAATCACAAGTAGTTGATATGGTGCATTTGGAAAAAAAAGAAAAAGAATTGAAACATTAGCTTACCTCTGAAGCTGCTTCAGCTTCCTACGAGTTGTAGAAACACAACATAGGGTTTGTGGTTCAATACCATCCCCATTTCTTGGGCTACACCGCTGTTGCTAGTGCCTTCTCCTTGCTTGGCAATGAAAGATGACGAAGATCCTCTAATCCCTGGAGCAATGTAGTATCCACCATGCAACTTAGTTGTAGATGATGTTGAAGCTGTGTTAAAATAGATAAGACTGCAATCTTCATTCACTTTATTTCTACCATTGAGTACAGTATATTTAATATTTAGTAGTTTCTTGGCTAATGCGCATGGTAGGGTTGTTGCAGCGCGAAGTGGGGCATACAGGACAACTACTTCTAGTATGAGGATGGAGGTCGAGGCGCTACTACTGCTATTGGATTTCTGGGACTTCATTTACTGGGACAGTTGTTGTATCTGACTCTCAGTCGATGCTTCATAAGATCCAGAATGGCAGGTTTTGGTATGAGTGGATGTCGTCTATAGGAGTTTCTAACCTCCAGAGGCTTACGTGGATATACTGTCCTGGGCATGTGGGTGTTTAAGGTAATGAGAGAGCGGACAGGCTTGCATCAACAGCATCGATTGTTGGGGAGTTGAAGATGGATAAGGGGATATTCTTCGGTCTCTTCGCGACTCTCTGTTGGATGAGGACACTAAAATCGATGTTGAATCGATCAAGCGATTTAAGCAGTTTGGAGTTACCCATTGTTCAAGTCGAACTGGATGTCTGAGAATAAGAGTGAGAGGTGTGTTTAATCAGCGAGCCACAGGAACCATCGTATGCATACTCTTCGATATCTGTTGGGGAGACTGAGCACCTATGGGTCTGCCCGGAGTGCAATAGCGTCAGTTTAGTAACCAATAACCAATGACAATAGTATTTAACTCTTTCCACGCTGAGTTATTTCCTCAATTTTTAAACAGTTAATTCAAGGGAGGTAAAAAAGAATTTAAAAATCCCAACTACTCATCAATAAATAAACATATATAAATATTATTATATATTAAATTGAAGAAAACTGGACAAACCAATAGAATAACAAGGTTGAAAAGTAGTATAAGTAAAACAGTAGAAGTAAAACTAGAAAGACTTCTTATAAGGGAAGCAACTATGGCGAGTGTGGGCTAATAGCGTGCAACGGACTTCTGACAAGGCGCAGTGTGCGGCTTAAAGCGTGGAAAGAGTTAAGATGCAAATATAATATTGTGTTGATGGAACCTTAATGTTGCTTTTGATCACAACACTAAAATTGAGGCAGGTGATAAAAAAGTTGATAAGAGGCTGCACTAGACATGAAAAGTTGATAAGAGGCTGCCCTGGACATTCTGGGATTCAAGGCCAGATTGGGCCAAAAGTTTTTAGTATAGTGTGCACACAGTGCACAGTTGGAATACAGGAAACCCTTTATCCTTCACTTAGGGATCTAAATTACAATTATCTTGGATGTCGGAGTAAGGCTTTCTTGATTGGTGATAGGTACTTGTGATTTTTTAACATTTTATTTTCCGATCCAGAAGCACTTGAGCTTTCAGCTCTTCGGCTCGGTGCCATGGACATCATAACCCTTCGGTTCGGTGCCACGAACACCGTAAA
The DNA here is from genome assembly GCA_020796225.1 of Arion vulgaris. Taxonomy (NCBI): domain Eukaryota; kingdom Metazoa; phylum Mollusca; class Gastropoda; order Stylommatophora; family Arionidae; genus Arion; species Arion vulgaris. Next base: position 5,643 of record JADZMA010003054.1, read on the forward strand.
TCTGGGAATCTGTGGCTTTTTCTGCCAGCCCGCAGAATTGAACCCGCACTCATAGAGGGCTTGTCACCCGCAGTCCAACGCGCTACGAACATGCTGGGCAGGTACCTGTGATAAGAAAATCAAACTTCAGACAAATATCCTTCAGATTTGTCATATTAGGTGCCATGACTAAGCCTCAATTCATATCAGCAACAAAAACAAACCCACTTAACCCTTTGAACCCTGACCACCTGTAGCTTAAAATCTCTTCCCGAAGCTCCTGAGCAAAAACAGTACACATCAGAGTTATATTAAAACACAATAATTTAGCACTATTAAGTGCTCTATAATTTGTTATTGATTTACCCCATCATCTCCGTTATTCTTACGTATTATGTATTTGAAGAATACTAAAACTTTAAAATTTATTTGATTTAACATGTGGGCACGCGAAATACTCCTTATATGAAAATATAATACTTAACTAATTACCTTATCAGTACAATAAAATCACACAACAGCGTCTGCCATCTCATAAAATGATGTAGAACACATGGTTGTGTTTACGTCTCATTTGTACACAATTTATTTTCAAATACCGAAAAATAATGAAAAATATGCTCAGACCAATATATCGGGAGCTTGGGGTATGGAGCGCTTACATTAAATCCCGAAATATAGGGAGCCCTGGTTCTAAGGGTTAAATAGCAACACTTAATGTCTATGTTTCCGTGTTCCAATCAACGGTTTCTACTCACTACTATCCCAATGAGATGGCTACTATCAACAAGTTTTCTGAACTACTGTTAATGTAGCAGAAATACTGTAAACAGTTCATGAGAACTTGTTACTGCTACAAATATATTGTCACCATGGAGACAGTATCAGACTGACTTCCATAGAAAAGATTGAATGAGTTGTCCAAGATAGAGGTAACATATAGTGGGATGAAATGAATATGATAATAATAATAATAATGAGAAAATTAGTAGTTTTAAGGACACATTGCAAAATAATCATGCCTGTTAAAAAAAGGATTGAGTGATTGATTGATTGATTGATTTGGATCATCATCATTGCACTGTGGTGACTAACCATGTGTGCTCCGATATCTTTCTTACACAGGAAGATCTCAGCAGCAGTGCACAAACTCCATAGAACCGGTGAGGTTCCCAATGTAATTTTGAAGACTGGAAATTATGTAAGAATTTTTGTATTTTAATCTTTCTTTAATAAAAAAAACAATGGCTTTGATTAATTATAGTCCGTTCAACTTGTCATGCCCACAGATAAAAATTTGCATCTTTGTAACCCTTTGATGAAATAACTTGAAAACTTGCATGTGAACTACACATGTTCCCGACCTACAAACTATTTTTGCCATTCAAACAATCATACCACCTAGAAGTTTCCTTCTTTGTGCTATATATTTAACGCCTTTGTTGGCATGGTTGAAGAAAACTCATGTTTACAGCAATTTAATACATTGATGACAAAAATAGCAACATTCAGGACGAAATTCACGGTTTTTGAAAAGTTCTTGCATTTTTCGGGCACCATAACGACTCAGGCTTGAACTTGGTAAAGAATTTACGTCATTAGTGCGAGACGGACATTTAGTTAAAGGCGTATATCGAAATTAGTGTGAAGTTATTTTGTAATATTGTTGACTTCTATATTGTTGACAGTCATTGATTTAACATACATAATGAGTTTGAAGTGCAAATTTATTACAATGCAAAAGTGTCATTAATGTTATACGCGCATTTCGCAAAGAGAAACAGATGGGTCATTTGTACCACAGTATACAAGAACCAGAGAAAAGAGCCATAGCAGCTTTGGGTTTAGATAGAAAGTCGTTTTCTTATTGGATGAAACAGAACTGTGGATACGCAAAGGCAACTGTGCAGCAAAGAAGGAAAGTATGTGTTGACATTTTGACAAAGGTGTTATCAGACGTGAAATTTTGAAAATGTTCCAGTACAATGAACTTGTTACTTTACGTAAATTGAAAAGTCGTCTATTATCACATTGTGACATTGAAATATCTAAAACAAATTTGTGGAAGATTGTGAGAGGAGCTGGTTTCACTTTCCGTAAAACCACTGGTGGAAGGAATATAGTTTGTGAAAAGCCAAACATCATTACCTCGAAGCATTTACTTAAGGAAAATACGTCAGCTACGCGAGGATGGAGTCGTTATTGTCTATTTAGATGAATCATGGATTAATGCTCACCATACTTTTGACAAAGAATGGCAGTCAGTGGACAGAGTTAAACGGAGGATAATTCCAAGCAGTAAGGGACAACGCCTTATTCTTGCACATGCTGGCAGCAGAGAAAATGAATTGCTACAGGGCGCAGAACTTATTTTTCACACAAAGTCAACAGAAGGTGTAGACTACCACAAAGAAATGAATGCATGTATTTTTAGAGACTGGTTAGAAAACACAGTACTCCCAATTCTTGATAAACCTTCATGTATTGTTATGGATAATGCTTCATATCATAATGTTGTTGCCCTGGAGGACAAAATTCCAATTTCATCAAGCACCAAAGAGGAAATGAAGACATGGCTTGCCAAAGAAAATGTTCATTTCGACAACAACTGTTTGAAACCTGAATTATTACAGATAGTGAGGCAGACAAAGAGGACGAAGGTTTATCAAATCGACAAAATCATATTAGAACACGGCCACACTTCTCTTCGACTGCCACCATACCATCCGCAACTAAACCCAATAGAGCTTGTATGGGCTAAAGTAAAAGGGACGAGTGGCGAAAAGAATACCACGTTCAAAATGTGTGATGTGCAAAACCTGACACGCGATGCCATCTCCACGATAAACAAGGAATACTGGCGAAAATGTGAAGATCATGTTCTCCGGGAAGAGGATGGCTACTGGCAAAGAGATGGTTTGTAGTTTGTACAACCCACAGCACTACTCAACATTTTAGATACATCTGAGTCTGACTGAGGTGTGCATTAATGAATTTTATTGTAGTGATACTTCCCTACCACATCAGTTAATACAAGCGCATTGACGAAGAAGTAGCGACTCGAAGATAACACCTAGTAACTCCGCCATTGCCAGTCCCAAGCCAGGAGCACAACGGGAAGGCATTATGACAAGGCAGCTAACTTTAACTGTAATGTACATTATTTTAAAAAAACAATAATACAACTATGTCTACATTTCTTGTTTATTTCATGACACCGTTGCAGTATCAACATTGACCTCCATGTATGAGCTGGGATAATACGCCTTTGAATGAGACTTGACATCAAATGTCATTTTGGTGCGTTTACTGTAAAAACTAAAATGCTGTATCAGACTTCCAACATGCCGCTAACATCAAAGGAAACCGTATATTACAAAATCCAGGTTTCTATAGCAATTTCTTCCATCAGAAATTTGTGTCGGTATAATTCTAAGATTGTGTGCAAAGTTTCGCTACTGTGGAATACATGGTTTTGCTACAATTGCATTGACTGTGGGCATGAGTTGTTGAACGGATCTATAACTATGATTTGAAAGCAGTTTTAATAATATTATTACCTGAATTTGGCACACTTCCATTTTGTCCATTTTGCTTAGATTTTGCCTTGGCTCTTCGAATACATATTACAGTCACACAAACTACAGCAGCAACAAGAAGGATGATGCCAATAACAATGAGAGCTGCTGTAACCCTTTTGATGGTCCAGCAGAACTTAAAGACGCATAAAAGTGTGGAATTGTCAAAGAAGACTTCAATGTAAAGTGGAGTCTGGATAGACCTTTCTTGCAATTGTCCCTGATCACAAGCCGTGAGCATTAACGTCAGTGTTCCAATCTCTGTTGGGGTTAACTGCCTTTATGACAAGGTCTCCTGAAACAGGGTTTATGTCGTAAGGCAGTAGAGTTCACAGCAATAGCAGAGTAGATGATTTCAGCATTCCGGCCCGCATCAGCATCATAAGCTACCACAGATAGTATGTTACGCCGAGGTTCAGTAGTGTGGGGAATAATGATTGTATTATTTTCTGGAACAGGGAATAAAAAGTACGGATCATTGTCATTGATGTCTGCTACCTTGACAATGACAGTTGCAGAACCTGTAAGTGGCGGCAAACCTCTGTCTACGGCCAGCACAATAAACTCATAGGAATCTTTCACTTCCCTATCCAAAATAGCATTTGTTTTAATAACACCGTCCTGTGTCCCTACAAGGAAATTATTCTTGTTTTGAGTACTTGTAAGTGGCAAGAGATAAAAGATATCTTTATTGATTCCAGCATCTTTATCTGAAGCAGATATAATCCCAAGAAACCTTCCAACAGGCAGCTGCTCCTCTATTTCAAAGGTGTACACCTTTTGTGAAAACTCAGGTCTCATATCATTTATGTCTGTAAGAGTTAGAACCATGGTAGCAGATGATGATTGAGGAGGACTACCTCTGTCTGTAGCCACAATTGTAGCTACAATCTTGTCAGAATACTTCTATCAAGGGAATTTTAGCAGAAACCCTTCCTGTATTGTCAATGTGAAAGTATTCCTTGTTGGTGCCAATAACTTCAAACCAAATTCTGCATTTTGCCAGTGTCGCATCATTGTCACTTGAGTTATATAAGTCCCTGAAGGAAGAAAAAGCAAAATTGAAAACTTGAGATATAGTTTATTATTTTTATAATAATAATGTAAGGTGACATTTTTTATTGTTTTTGTTTGTTTGGGCAAAATACTTTTTATATCAATCAATCGCCATGCCTGACCGGTTT
>JADZMA010003055.1:0-10368 GCA_020796225.1 Arion vulgaris
TTCAGTGGAACCTGAAAAAAAAACGGAAACATCCTAAACATCCTGGGCTTTTGGCAACTATGGGTGCTGGTCGTCCTAGAGGTATAAAACAGCCAGAGACCGAGAAAGTGGCATAAAACTGTTGAGACCCTATTCCTGAGGCAGAGGGGAATAAGTAAAAGTAAGTATAAAATGCGAGGATTTAACAATTTCTTCTTCACCTTAGCCCTAGGGCGCTAAATCCCAAGGCCTGATGCTGTCCCATCTTTTCAGATCTCTCCTCTCTCCCCATTTTCTTGCATTCCATCTCCAGGTGTTCCATTACCTCTATTGTCTGGGGTTCCATCGGAGAGTCTGTCTCATGATGTCAGGACATTTCCTTAGTGTGTGTCCTAACCATGTGCTTCTGCTTATCTCTTATAACAATTTCACAATCTTCTTGAATGCTCCATATGACCACCCCCTTGTGATTGTATGTGATCTCACCAACAGCGATTATGCGTTTTGCCAGTTATGCCTAAGTTGGCCAGCACATCCGATATCTCTATCTTTTTATTTACTAAGTAGCTTCCTAGGTCCTACAACAGTCGCCTCTTCGACAATCCTTGGAATGCAGTAGTACTATTCTTTTTTTCCCTTCCCGGGCCGGCACTACATGGCGATATTTAAACCAAAGTTGCCAAACAAAATTCAATTACATGAAAAGAATTTATTATACATAATCGACCAAGTTCAAGATCAACTTGGCAAGTTATATCAACAATCGTGTGATTAAACAACGACAGGTAAATACGGTATTACATAAGTAGGGAAAAATGAATCTTCTTCTTTGTCTCTTTGTGTTGTTCTTCGACCAATTTTAATCACTTTTGTGATATGTTTGTCTTTGCCAAGACGTGTATCACGTTGACATTGGTTTAGTGGCCCTAAGCGCATGACTTCTACCGTTTAGGACACACCATCGATTTAAAGAAACCTCTAAGTGCCTCTTCGACATGCAAGGCGGGTAACAGTGGTTCTATTCTTTACCCCAAATGTGGCCGGTAACCACTCGGGCGGGAAAAGGAATGATTAAATATGAAAAAAAACCCCTCAAAGTTTGATTTGACCTTCATAAAAAAAATAATCAAAATCAATAAATTAACAGATGTCAATTTTTCAAAGGTCATATCTTCAAAAGTCACAGATAATTTTGTTAAACTAACTGAAAGCAAGTCAGTAGAAGAAGAATGGACAGTATTTAAGAGAACTTTATTAGAAGCAGCCAAAGAAACATCTGGACAGCAAAATACAAAATACCCGACCAAAAGCCAACTTGGTGGAAGCGAATAAAACCTAGTAAGGAAAAAACACAGATACAACTTATGGGCAAACAAACATCAAAGCGACCTCACTGAGGGATAGAACAGCTAGAAAACAAACCAAAGGGGATAATAAAAAGTCAAAATACAAGCATGCAAGATTATGGAAACATTAAATTCAGACTACAAAAAATTCAACAAGACATTTTTACAAGAAAATTAAAGCTATCCGGGAAGAAAAAGAACAATATGGCCAACTGGGATTGAGAAGCGGAAGCTCTTAATGTCCAAAAAAGATAATGAACAGATGGCGACAATACTTAGTGAACTTCTCACCTACAACAAAAAGACCAGAACACTCAAAAACACAGTAATGTAACTCAAGTAGAACCAAGCATAACACTATCAGAGATCAGAAATGCCACAATCCCCACTAAAAAACACCAGGCCCAGACAATCACGGCCGACCTAATCAAAACACTTTAAAAAAAAGAATCAGCTGGGTCCATGCTATTAACAAGTCTGGATCCCAAAAAAACACCAGGAAAATTGGAGAATGCCCCAATTGTTCCATCTGAGAAGAAAGGTAGCAAGAGGACTGTACAAAGTATAAGGCATCTCTGAGCCACACGGGGAAAATATTCTGAAAAATACTTGAAAAAAGGCCCACTCTCAGCCACAGCGACTCCCAAATGGGATTAAAGGAAGAAAAAAGCTGTCAGGCGCAAAAAAGCCCTCAGCAGTTAGTAGAAGGACTATCAATCACAAACATTTACATGTTGCATTTGTAGATCGGGGCTTCGAGCGTGAAGGACTTTGTGGAAATACTAAAAACCCTAGGGGTTAATAAACACCTAATCCCTTTGCAAGAACATTTATACTGACCCCAATTCGTTAAAAAATACAGGATTATCAGAAAGTTTCACGTGGGTCGGGGAGTAAAAAGGTTGGCTATCCCCTCTATTCATCACTACTTGCCCCATTTGAAAATGCTAACACCAGGAAGAAAAAACCTCGGAGAACTCTTAAATGAATTTCTTTGCGGGCGATCAGGCAATATTCAACAACAGAAGAACAGCTACAACAACTCAACGACCCCAGTTAGCATGCGAATAAAACCAAATTAACATCGACAAAAAAAAATAATGACATTGCGAAAAACACACCAACATCTCCCGATAATCATCTCTAAATCAAAAAAAGATTTCACTACCTGGGAAACTTTTTTTCAGCAAATGGAAGAAAAACAATGAAATTCAACACAGATGCAAAAACAAATCAAATGATGGGGCAAATGGCCAATTTTAAGATGCAAACCGTCACCATGAACACAAAAGAGCAATTTAAACACTCTGTCCCCCAAATTATGTTCCTTTTCCAAACCGGGGGCCCTGACAACAAGCGATAAAAAAAACTAGTCACAACAGAGATAAGTGTCAAGAATGGGGAAAAAAAAGGACCGGTTGAAAAATAGCTCAGGAAAAAGTGGGTACAACATCAGTACTAGACTTCTAAAAAAAACAAATTAAATGGTTGGGTCATGGCAGATTCCATCAGACATGCCCCCCAAAAGAGCAATGCTCTCCATAAATGGGTAAAAAACAAAGGGACCCAAAAGATGGACCTCAGAGATAACAGAGCGGAAAAAGGACTATCTCGAAGAGCATTGGGGCCCCTTTTTGAAATCTTTTCTGGCTACTGTGAGGCATGGATTGAAAAAGAAAAAAAGAAAGTTCTAAAAAAACAAATATAAAAGAATCAACTAACTGTCTCTGGGCTGATATCTTAAAAGTCAGAGCAATAATCCGTTCCACTACTCCTTGTAGTTGTTGGGGACAATAAAAGGGCTGGACAAACCGTCCCAAAAACGGGGCAGGAAAACCCAAAGTGGTAAAAAAGAATGGTAACCTGGGTGTACTCAAAAAACCGGGGGGAAAGGGCTGGATAACCCAAAAAAAAATAGAAACCCTGTTGCGGGTGGTGAGACACCCAGACAAAAAGGGAAGCGCCCGCCGGCTAAAACCAGACACATCTGCGGATAAGCCCCAGAGCTCCAAAGGGTTTTAAAGTGTAAAGCACACCAGATAAGGCTGCATGAATCAAATTTCCATATGATTGAAAGCTGTGGGAATGGAGCCCCAAAAAACAACAGGAAATTTAGGGGGAAATCTGGTACATCAGTCTAAGCAGTGATTGGAGAGAGAAGAGAAAGAGAGAGAAAGAAAAACAAATATACATGAATCAAATAACTAAAACATAAAACTAAGGATGTCAAGAAAATGATACTAGTATACAGACCTGTCTAAGAAATGTTGTCTCTGGGCTGGTACCCATGAGTGACAGAGTGTGGCCCCCCGGAAGCGTCCCCGTGAATGAACAAATTTAAGGCTTGGACTCGGGGGGGCGGTCAATCAGAATAGGTAAATTTCAAAAATATATTTGTTTTCTTGAAAAAGTCTACCCCGGGCCCAAGTGCTGTTTATTTTCATTTTAAAAATTAATTTCTCTCTTATGTATTTTAAATCACCTGTCTTTGTTCAATGCCCATTTATATTTCGTACCCCCCAAACAATTTTCTCAGATCTCTCTTGGGATCCTGCCTAGAATGATTCCAGCCCCCAAAAATTTTTTATTCTTTTAAAATCTGATTCATGCAGACTTAGCATTGGGTGTGTTTTTTTCCTCTTCATCCATTTGGAGCTCTGGTGTACCCTTGGGGGTGTGTCATTTCACCCAGCGTTTACTGGTTCGCTCCTCCCCGTTTTTTTTCGGTGTGGGGATGGCCCCACCCCCTTTCCTTTTGCCCCTTTCGTGGCAGTAACATGGTTCTTCTTAAAATTTAGGCCCCAGAAACCCCGGGGGCATCTCCAGATCTGATCGTTTGGTCGAACCTCAGTTTGTAGTTTTTCGAACATTATCAACAATACCTAATAAACTTTTTCTGTGTAAATAAAAAAGCAACATCATAAAAACCCACTATGAAAATTAAAATCAATAAATAACTGGGCAAAAAAATACAGCATTTTGTTTATATATTCAAAAATGTTAAATTATATAAAAACTTCTGAATTTTTTTACATTCAATATTTTTGGCATAAAAAATTATGAAGATTGTACACAAAAATCAGCCTTTTTCAAAATTAATAAAATAATTTCTGTCTTTTTAATTAATCCCCATGTGGAGGGAAAAAATACTAAATTTTGCTTTTTTGTTGGATTTGAAAAAATCATCGATAATCTGTTTCTGGTCTTGGTGATCAGTACCCGGGAATCCTAATTCCTTATTTGTTCTTACTACAGGACTTGGGGGTTCGACTTTTGTTGGAAAAATGGGTCATGGCTGTAAAAATGTGAATGCTGTCTAGTTTGATGGTTTCCCCTCGGTTGACATCAGATGACATCTTACCTGCAATATAAAAAAAGGTTAAAATAGGGTAAAGGCTTTTTAAAACCCCAACATGTTTTTAAAGGGTTTTTCACTTGCCCCGGAAAAGCCCCAAGCCCCATTCCATGATCTGCTGTTTTTTTTTAAAGGGGGTTTTCACTAACCAAAAAGCAGGGGTTTATCCCCCCTTTCTGTATTTTTGAAAACTCTCCAAAATGGCGGATCAGCGTGGGGGTGGGAAACTTTCTAACCCCAATTTTTTCGATTTGGTAAGTAAACAAAGTTTTTTCAAAATGCCAATGTGCTGATGAATAGTGACCCCAAAATACTCTTATTCTGACTTTTAGCCAGTCTATCTATCTTTCTCAATTGTTTTTCAGCATCATAAAAGAAAACCCCTGGGAGCCTCTCTAGCATTTGTCTTTCTTTCTCCTCTTTGGTTTGCCTAAAGCTTCAGGGAAAAAAATTTTTTCGGTTTTTGTGGGGCTTCATAAATAGTGTTTTTTGCGTCTCTGTTATTTTGGGTCCACTTTTTATGCGGTTTGCTTATCCACTGTAGGAACTTCTTCTTTGCGTTAGTTCTTTATGCCAATTTAATACTCTTTGTGATATGTTTGATCTTTCCAAAACGTGTATCTTGCACTTGGTTTTTAAAGCATAAGATTTTACGTTTGGAAAATGCATCGATTTCACCCAAACCTCTTTTAAAAACCCTTTTCTGAAATGTGGGCAGGTAACAGTGGTTCTTTATTTACCCCCCAAATTTTGGGGCCCCGGGTAACCTGGGGACTTATAACCATTGCTCTCTGTTTTTGCCTGTTGGTAATCTGTTTGTGGCGAACCATTTAATTTGTTTCTTCTTGATAAAGTTCAGTACTGATGTTTCCCCATTTTTTTCCTGATGTCTTCATTTTTAAGCGGTCTCTTTTTCTCCCAGCATTCTTCGTAGACATTTCTCTTCTTGTGACTAGTTTCTTCTGTCATTAATGTCAGTGTGGTTTCCTTGATAGTGATAAAACAGACTCTGAATTAAAAAAAATTTGAACTTTGATTTCGTGGGATTTTATGATGATCAATTTCCAAGGTACAGGGTAGGTGATGGACACTCATCCCGGGGGCATATCTTTTGGATGGTATAGGGGCGGAATATCATTACACAATAGCTTCGGATTATGAAAAATATACTCTACATATGACGGTCAGTATATTTTAAAACTTTATCCCATAGTTTAAACGCAAGTTTTTTTTTTAATGATTTTTTAAAATTGTGCTCTCAAACGTCATCCCCCAAAAAAATAGTGTGGAGTGGTCAGGCGTGGTTGAAAAATGGGTGGTAGCGAAGTGTTAAAGCAGACTTGCCCTTTATTTTTTTTAAACCCCAGGCTGAAATCTCCAGAAATGGCACCCACCTGCAAAGTTTTCACAAGAAAAAAACTCGTAGCCCCTGCCCCTGCACATTCCTGAGTTTTGGAAAAATTCCCAGTGAACAAAAGGGGCGCTTTCGGATCGAAGATGACATTCGGATCATAAGGCAGGCTAAACCGTGTGTTTTTTTTGTTGTCAGATCTTTCCCCCTCGAAAAATTTTCCCCCAAATGCTCATCTTTCCTCAGTATTCTCCAGTGTGTGGCCTGCGCACCGTTCTATGTTGGTTCAAAACAAATATCTCTAAAAAGAACTGTTCACTATCAAAAGAAATGAGCATCATCACCCAAAAGGGGCGCTGAGAGGGTGAACATGTGACAAAGCATAAAGCTAACTGTCCCTGCAAGATGGACATGGGGGTAAAAAAATTTTGGGGAAAAAACAACAGAGGGACGTTTTTGAAACCCCTAGAATTTCCTTTTTGCATAAAAGGGTGGCAGGGTAGAACTAAAAATTAAAAGTGAACTCACATTTCTTTGCAATACAAAATTTGCAGGGAGAATTAAATTTAGAAGCAACAGTGAACTTCTTTTCGTTGTGGGGTGGCAGGGTGAGATTTTTTTCCCAACCCCCCCTTTTGTTGGTGGGCTGTTCACGTGAATTTCCCTTAAACCCCCTCGTTGTCAAGTTGCTCTGATCTAGGGACACTTTAAACAACAAATTAACAACAAAAATATGATCATTTGTAGTTGACAAACAGGAATTCAAAAGAAATCATATTAATTTTGGATAAATAAAGGGCGAAACACCCCTAAAAAAGTTCAAATGATTTTTCAGTTTCAGACATTTAAGTCCGTTTTTGTTTTTCCCGGAAATGTTTCCCATTTTTTTATACTTTTTTTTTAAATTTATTTTCTGTTTGAAATATCAAGATCTAATTTTTCTTCAAGCGGAGGCCCCCAAAGCATCCGAGGACCTCGGGGGGTCTGGGGCCCCCATTTAAAAACGTTGCTCTGGTTTCAAAAGGGAATCTCACGGGATATTTTTTGGGGAAAACTATCACCCCATTTCTTGTCAATATAAAAATAAAAATATTCAAACACAATCCCACTCTGTACATACATTTTAAAAATACCCCGTATTTTTCAAAATTCACTACTATACCTCTTTTGTTTGTCGATCTTTGTAGTAGATGGTACCATCTGCAACTGTTAAACCCACTGTTTTTGGGGAAAAGGGGCTGGGGAAGCAGGAGTAAGCCTGACAGAAAATCCCCACTGGGGGGGAAGCGGAGAACTAATGGCGGGGAGTCTTTAAAAATTCCACTCCCTTTGGGGTGAACGTTTCGGAAGGATAATGGACAAAACCTTGACCACAAATCTGGGGGGAGGACCTAAGGCAGTTGATGGTTTGTGTGTTTTTCCCATTCCATCTTCTGGCACCCCCTAAAACCTGCGTTTCACTGACTGTTTTTCCTTTTGGATAAAAAATAGGTAAAAAGGGGGTTTGAAAATAGCAACACATTCCCCATATCTGCTTCCCAGGCAGGAATAAAGGGAAAGGGGAACATCATCCTTGCTTTTGGGCCCCGGACGCACAGAAAGCAATCATGAAACTTGGGGTCTTTTTTTGGTTGTTCTTCAAATTTTTAATCCTCTTTGTGACATGTTTGACCTTTGCCAAAAAATGTATATTTTTTAGTTTGGTAGGCCCCTAAGCATAGACTTCTATATGTTTAAGACATGTGCATCCATTTCACCCAAACCTCCTTTTTTTTTGACATCTGGGGCGGTAACGTAGTTCTATTCTTTCAAAAATTTGGCCCCTGGAACCCCTCGAAAAAACGGGGATAGCAAAACAAGAGAACAAAGCATCGGGTTGTCAAAGTAAAACATTTCCCAAAAGTATCGTCTTTTTTGTTATATAGGTGTTTAATTTTAACCCCCATAACGCTAGCCACAGTGTATTTGTTTAGGATTTTAAAAAGAAATTCTTTTTACCTAAAAAATGGTATTCCAAAAAAATCGGTTAATAATTAAAAAACTGCAGCTAAAATTATACATAGAATGGAAAATAGGACATAAAAATTTAATTCAACAACCCTTTTCAATTCAATACCCAAATAATGTGACTCGGTCTATAACCCCGGGTTCGGGTGAATCACACTGGGACGGTTTGGTTGAAAATTGTTCCCGTAGTTTTTTTCAAAACGATGGCACCACCCCTTCAGAAAGTAATGGCAAACTATGACGTTTGCCTAAAAATCCCAAAAAGCGTTAAAAGCTGGGGGGGTTTGAAAATCCTGTAAAAGGGTATGAATTAACAAGCCCAAACAGTTAAAGCCTCCTTTTAAAAGGCATGTTCTTTCAATATAATGATGACTTTTTTTTTTTATATAGGCGTATAAACCGAAAAATAAAAAAAAAAATTAACTCTTGTTGGGTATTCAATAGTTTTTAAAGTCTGTAAAGGAAAAAAACCCTATACCTTATAAACACTTATATCTCATATAAAGGGGATGTGAAAACCCGTCATGAAATTCAAAAAAGCAACAGATTAAATGGTTTGGACACCAAGAATGCCTGGTATCACCTACAGGGCCCCCGAGGCCCAGAAAAGTATAACGATCAAATAAAAACCACAAAAAATGGACGGGGCTCTTCTTCTCGCTCCCTGACCACTTGTTAACCCTCTTGTGATCCAAAAGGTTGACATCATTAGTTTCGTCTACAGTGGCCCCACATCCTTTTTTCGTCTTTTTTTTACTACGGCTTCCCAATTTTTACATCAGTGCCTCTCACGACTCTTTTTAGTTACAGTGGTACTATTCTTTGCTTCCCCTGCACCAGCACCACAGGCGGCGTCAAACAGCCTTAAAAAATGAATAACGCTTACAAAGGCCAAAACAAACACACACAGATCACTACACCCCCCACTTCTTAAAAAAAAGTAAATGTGGAAACAAAAAAGATACCTCCTATCTGTATGTTTTTTTTTCACATACTTGCATTTCTTTGAGTCCGGCTGAGATCTTTGTTGGGAAACAGTACAGAATAATCAACACAATTCAACAACCATGCCCCCCAACTATATAATAAAAATAGTTTCTGGTTCATTTTTGTTCCCTGGGGAAAAAAAGAACAAATACAAAATAATAAAAAATTATCTTTTTTTATTTATTTGTTGTATGTTTTCTGTAGCTCAAACGGTGGGAAAAATCGATCACAAAAATATGGTTCAAACCCCACGGTGGGCAAATTTGGGGAAACAAATGTTTCGTGGGTTTTTTCGGTAAAAAAAGACCTCCCCCTTCAAAAAAGGCAAACTCTGACTATAAGTGGTCCTAGAAAATAGATTTTTACTGGGTTGATGGGTACGTCCTTTGGGAAAGCCACTTTTCATTTCATGGGGTATCTGGGGAAAGTTAAGTGTGGCTCCCCACAGCCATTTCAAGTCACAATAAAACCAAAAATTTTCTGCCCTGGGCAAAAAAAAATCCCAACCCGAACCCCCCAACTTGCCAAAGGGCCATTAAATTCCCCAGACTCTCCCACCTTCCCCCGCCCCAAAAAACGGGACTGGCAGATTTTGTTGTTGCGATTGATTGATTATAAACATCATTGAATTTGATCACCCCCTATGTTTCCAGGGCCAAAGGGGGGAAAAACAAATAACCTGTGACCAAAGGGATGTGTGGGCGACTGATGCATGCCTGGGTGCTACCCCAGTAAATAAAAGCTTTGGGAAAAGGATTGCTGGCCTCTTGGCATAACTCCCTAAAACTCTTAGGGTCAGATCACTACAAATCAGAGTGGTGATGTGGGCATTCAAAAGAAGAATGATAGATTGGACCACCCCCTTGCGAGGGGCTGTGTTGTGTGGCCCGCAAAAAATTTTTTTTTTTTGTCACTTTCAACTCAGGCGGTTTTTCTCTAAACGTTTTCGTAAAAACGTTTTCAATTTTTTCGGCGGGAGCGTGCATTGAAAATTCTTTTTTGGCGCCGTGTGCTCAATGTAAAATTAATTAAGTTTCCCCGCCATACAGGCAGATTTTCTCATTAAGGGACTCCTTTGTCCAAAAGGAAACCAGGGGCTTTTGAAAAAATGTCGGACAGTAGTTGAACCCGGCTATGAAGGGGAAATAAACGGGCCAGCTACTATCCTCTCTAGGGGTCCCAAAAAATAACCTGCCCCCAAAAAACAAACAGGTGGTCGCCAAAGGGCCCTTCCCAAACCCTCTATCCAAACCATCTTTTCGGTCTTGCTCTCCTTTTTTTTTGCAGATCCCTTTTTCTTCTTTTGGGTGGCGACAAAATTTCACTGGGTTTTATTTTTGAGG
>JADZMA010003056.1:0-10367 GCA_020796225.1 Arion vulgaris
TGAAGACATGTGCTCCGTTGGGAGTTGAAAAATGAGAAGTTGAGATTACAGATGTGAAATTAGATGAATAAATGGAATGTAAGTATTATATGAAAAGGAATGTAAGTATTAGATGAAAAGGGAATTAAGTATTATTGAAAAAGGAATGATAGTTTATATGAAAAGGAATGTAAGTATTAGATGAAAAGGGAATGTAAGTATTAGATGAAAAAGGAATGTAAGTATTAGATGAAAAGGGAATGTAAGTATTAGATGAAAAGGAATGTATGTATTAGATGAATAAATGGAATGTAAGTATTATATGAAAAAGGGAATGTAAGAAGGAAATAAGAAAGGTCATGTAGGTGTTAGAGCAGAAAGTAAATGTAGGTATAAGAACAGAAAGTAAATGTAAGTATTAGATGAGACGTTGAAAGTAATATTAGATAGCAATGCGCTTGTGTAGTGTCGGTGCCCGCAATGGAAGCAAAGAATAGTACCACTGATACCAACAAGGCATGGCGTAAGAGACTACTGAGGTAGGAGCTTAGGGAAGCTACCCTAGTAAATAAAAACGTCTCAGAAATTAGATGTACTTGGCTACTTGCAGGTCTCTGTGGTTAAGTGGTTAAACCGTTTGCCTTGTGAGTCGAAGATCGTGGGTTCGAATCCGAACCGCGCCGTTCTGTTCACGAGTGCAGTTTTTTCCAGAGACCATATGATTGTCGCTGGAGCTATGGAGTTTGTGCTTTGTGCAATACTCTCGACAGATGGCGTGCCATTTCTGCGGTGAGGAATGTGCCATAGAGGGTAAAACCCGGTGCAATGTGGTTAATCCTTAGGCTTTAAAACCCTTTAAACTTGCATAACGTACAATGTTCTTAGGCTCAGATCATATAGAAATCATACAGAATGGTTAACAAGTGGTTGACATATTGATCGTTGGATAAAGAAGAAGATAGTAATGGAAGTGTAGATATTAGATGAGATAGATCAAATCATACATTGTGGTTAACAAGTGTTATCATTTGATCTGTTGGATAAATAAGAAGATAGTAATGGTGTGAAAGATATTAGATGAGATGATGACAAATCATACGAGTGGTAACAGTGGTTATATTGTCGTTGGATAAATAAGAAGATAGTAATGGAAGTGTAGATATTAGATGAGATAGATACAAATCATACAGAATGGTTAACAAGTGGTTGACATATTGATCGTTGGATAAAGAAGAAGATAGTAATGGAAGTGTAGATATTAGATGAGATAGATACAAATCATACAGAGTGGTTAACAAGTGGTTGACATATTGATCGTTGGATAAAAGAGATAGTAATGGAAGTGTAGATATTAGATGAGATAGATACAAATCATACAGAGTGGTTAACAAGTGGTTGACATATTGATCGTTGGATAAAGAAGAAGATAGTAATGGAAGTGTAGATATTAGATGAGATAGATACAAATCATACAGAGTGGTTAACAAGTGGTTGACATATTGATCGTTGGATAAATAAGAAGATAGTAATGGAAGTGTAGATATTAGATGAGATAGATACAAATCATACAGAGTGGTTAACAAGTGGTTGACATATTGATCGTTGGATAAATAAGAAGATAGTAATGGAAGTGTAGATATTAGATGAGATAGATATATTAATCTTCTTCTTCTTCTTCTTTGTGTTTGTTCTTTACGAACAATGTTAATCACTCTTTGTGATATATTTGATCTTTGCCAAGAACGTGTATTCTTTGCACATTGGTTTGGTGGTCCCTAAACATGATTTCTACAAGCTAATGACACGTGCATCCGATTTCAGTCAAACCTCCTTAGTCGCATCTTACGACATGTTTGGCAGGTAACCGTGGTTCTATTCTTTACACCCCGAATTTGGGCCCCGGTAACCACTCGGGCGCGGTATATTAGTAATACGTGCTATAATACGTTTCATCAATGTAAGCATATACTGAAATATGACCATGTAGTTATGTAATTAGAAAGTCATGTAGGCAGTTGATGTGTAATGTCATGTAGGTTGACATTGACGTGAATATGTAAGAATATAATACGATATACCAAGTACATATGTATTGAGGTCTAACCAGTAGATGTGTAATTACGCATACATTATATATATGAAATTAGATACAACATATAAATTTGTAATTAGGTGTACGTAGTAGATGTGTAATTATGCTTACACTGTAAGTATGTAATGAGATCTAACATGAACGTAATATAACAGCGTTACTCTCACAATGTGTAGTTTGTTTGTAGTGTTTACTGTCATCAGTTCCATGTTTGACTCTTACAGAATCATCATCATCATCAAGTAGCTTGTCCCTTCCGGAATTTGGCTCCATGACAGCAGTCTGAAAACTCTCTGTTCTGTGCAATTTGGGCCCGTCGTCAGTAGCAGTCATTCTCAGATCGTCAATGACATCTTGCACCCATCGTCTTCTAGATCTTCCAGGAATCGTCTTGTTCTTCTTTCGGGCACCATTCCTTCCAAAATTATTTTCCTAGCACTCATGTCGTTTGATGTGTCAGAAATATTTAATTGTCCTTGTTTTTGTGCGTTGCAATAACTAACTCTCTTTAATATCAAACTGTTGCAGAACAGAAGTGTTTGTTCTTTTCTCTGTCCATGATCATCTAAGTATTCTTCTATAGCATTTGCATTCAAAGGTATTAATGATCTTCTCTGCCGCTTTGTCAATGTTCCGTGTCTCACAACCATATGCTGCAACAGGAAAGCGCAGGCTCTAAACATCTTACAAATTTCTGGTCAGCTAATCCAACATATAGAATGGTAGTGGTCAGCAAATCATGAAGTGGACACAGCATCTAGAGGATGCATAATGTTTACCTGGCCGCAGGTGATACAATTAGAAGAGCCAGTATCATTTCTAACAGAAATAAAAGATGTTCTCAGGGCAAGACATCCGATATGACAGGCTCGTGATAGTGGTTATATATATGTAGGTATATCAGGCACATGATAGTGGTTATAAAATAATTATTATAATTCATCTTGTACCGTTATGCGTTACATAGGCCCTGCACGCAATTTCTCCATACTGCTCTACCCTGGGCAACTCTCTGAATCTCCACCATGGAACTGAAACCGATATTTCTTGCCTCTCTCAGCAAAGTTCGTTCCAGGGTCTCTTTAGGTATAATGGTTATATAGATCTAGGTATATCAAGCTCGTGATAGTAGTTATATAGATCTAGATATATCAGGCACGTGATAGTGGTTATATAGATCTTGGTGTATCAAGCTCATTGATAGTAGTTATATAGATCAAGATGTATCCGGTACGTGATAGTGGTTATATAGATCTTGATTGTCATCAGACATTATGTGGTTATATAGATCAAGAGATATCAGACTGATAGTGGTTATATAGATCTTGATATGCAAGCACATGCTAGTGGTTATATAGATCTAGAATTCAAGCACATGATAGTAGTTATACAGATCAAGATATATCGGCACGTGATAGTGGTTTATATTGACTCAGTTATAGAAAACTCATGATAGTGGACTAATCGAAGATAACCAAGAAAGTGATATTTTATTTAAATAACTACTATAAATACTCAGTTAAAAAACTCATAAATATGACTACATGTTCCAGAGTTATTTTTAGTTTTAATAACATACAAAACACTAACAAAAACTTGTCATAAAATATGACCACATGTTGCAGATTGTTTTAGTTTTAATAACGACAAAAATGTATTTGATAAATGTAGAATGTTTATGTGAACAGAATTCATTAATAGGAAAGTGTTGACGAAATAATGACAGCAAAACCACCAGCCCACCAGAGAATGAATTTAATTAATATAAAACAAGAAGGTGATTTTCATATCACCATAAACTAGGTCCAAAAAAGTCATATAATTTAGTGAACTTCAGAACGATCAGAGGCGGAGAAAAAAATAGATTTATGAAGCACAAACAAAACTCCGTTGTAGAAGTCTCGACTTATCCTGACTCTCTGAAGGAAAACATGATTATAGAAAATAAGAAAGAAGACTGGCATTAGATGTGTACATGAATACTGGTTTAATTATATGTTCTTTGATACACCATTTTGCAAATATAGGAAACAACAAGAAATGTACCGAAAATGTCTGAGTAGTTTTGGGACAAAATTGTCCAAATCAGATAAAAATGTGTAGCCAATAACAGATATGAACAAAATGTCAGAAATTGGCAGTGGGAGACTCTCTAATCTTTACTCTGTGGATAAGCCATCAAACCTTGTCCTAGATCAGATCATAACGAAACATGATGCTTGACCAACAGGAAATTGGATACACACAGAAATCTATCATTACTGTGAGTAGCAGAAGCAGACCCATACACATATATCATTACTGTGAGTAGCAGAAGCAGACCCATACAAATCTATCATTACTGTGAGTAGTAGAAGCAGACCCATATAAATCTATCATTACTGTGAGTAGCAGAAGCAAACCCATATCGAAAAAGGAGGAAGACCGCAGTAAAGCTTGGTAAATAACGAAACACGTACAAACAAAGTACTATAGTTTTACAAAATACAGAGACAGTGACGACAAACAGCAACTTTTCGACCAAAAGTCTTTATCAAAAACGACACAACAGGAGTGACGAATTTCAGGAACACTTACAAATGGACGATAACGGAAACATGCAAATGTATCTAATGAAAATCTGGGAATAAAAACGAATAACGAAATAAGTGCAACACAAAACTAGAAGTGGAAAGAAGAGACAATATACAATTAAGTGAAAATATAAATTATATATATGAAGCAAATACACATATAGATTACAAGGCATGATAAAGTACTAAGAAGCATAGGAATGTAATGCGTTGAGTCCAAGAGGCCGTAAGGTACCATATAACGACATAAAACGGTTCTTCTGAGCAAATCGACTACGATCATCAGAGGAACACGATCGGATGGCTGTGACCTGGACATCGCAAGCTCCAGAATGGCCAGTATCATTGAAATGGGTAGCTCAGGGTCACAGAGCATTGGCGTATATGCACAAGTGTTGGACGAATCGGTCACTGAGTCTCTTACCGGTTTCCCCAATATAGGACTTGTTGCACCGCTTGCAGATAATGGCATAGATAATATTCCGGGTCTCGCACGTGAAACTGTCTTCAATAACAAACGTGGCTTTTGGAAAGACACAGAGCGAGGTCTGTATTACATAAGCACACGTGTTGCAGCGCCGACACCGCACTGGATGGTGCCAAAATGACTGGATATTAGGCTTGAGGCGACTGTGAACCAACATATCCTTAAGACTTCTGTCCCGTCTGTACGCCACCAAAGGATAGTGTTGGAAGATTGATCGTGTCTCATGATCAGACTGAAGAATGGAGAGATGACGGAATAAGACTTTATTCACAAGGGAACTATGAGGGTGGAAAGTTAAGACAAGTTTCACCCTGTCAGAGTTGGAAGTTCTATGCTGGTTAGAGAGCCTCCTGGCGAGAAATTTGCTGAACGCGCCGCATAGCAGATGCAAGCACCTTATCCAGGTATAAGTGCTTGGAAGAAATCAAGCATCTCGTAGGCTCTATCGAGAAAATCATCGTCCTCGCTACAGAGGCGACGAAGGCGCAAGAGTTGAGAGAATGTTAAAGAGTCACGACAAGCCTGGAATGGGAAGAGGTATACAGAAGAAAACTATGTGCATCTCTACCTCTTGTGTTAACTTTCTTGACATCACTATCACCATCAGCCTATCCACCATCACTACATCAATATCTACAAACCTATTGATGCACATAGTTTTCATTACTGTGAGTAGCAGAAGCAGACCCATACAAATCTATCATTACTGTGAGTAGCAGACTGTAAAAAAATAAAGTATTCATAAAAAAAAAAAAAATATGTTATTAGCAACATGGTTTTCTCTTTTTGTTGGTAGAAGCTGGGTATGTCTTTTCTGTTATATTTAACAGAAATAGTTCAAGTGAATGTGTCATGTTTTACCATCCTAGTACTACCTTATAATTATCGTCTCAGTTGATTGAGAAATACAATCCTCTCTCTCTCTCTCTCTCTTTAGCCTGTTACGCCTTTGGCGTTTAGGGCAGCAACAAACGTACACCATTCTTCCCTGTTCATGGCCTTCCACTGTATTGTGTTCCAGTTATGATTCATTTCCTTCAGTTCTTGCTCTATCGTTCTCCTCCAGGTCGTCTTGGGTCTTCCACGCTTTGCCTACCCTCTGGAGTCCATCTCAGTTCAGTTTTCGTGTCGGAGCCAGTCTCCATGCGCATCACATGTCAATCCATCTCCAGCGTCGTCTTCGGATGATAGTGCCCATATTCTCTTGTTGGCATCGTGCAAGCAATTCTTGGTTCGAGATAGTAGTCGGCCAGTACACGAGTAAGATTTCTCGCAGACAAGGTGTATGAAAGTTGGAGAGTCTGGACATATCCTGTTCTGTCATTCTCCAGCATTCCGATCCGTACAGCAATGTTATAGAGTATTGTAATAGAGCAATACAATACTTGAGAATTGTTGATCCTGTGTACAATTAAAGTACAAACTGAAGATTCAAATATATCAGAAACTGTGTAATTAGCTCTTTACTATATGACTCAGAAACATGAACAGCCTACTCAACACTGAGAGGAGACTTATACCATCTTATACAGTGAATGTCTCCACAAGATTATAAACATCAGGTGGTACGACAAGACAAATAACTCTGAGGTGCTGCAACGTGCAATTATGCTTCCCATCATGGGCATGATCAGCAGTAGAAGATTAAGATGGCTAGGATATATGAGAAGAATGGACAGTAGCCGTGCACCCAACATGCGTTACTCTGTGAACTTTCGAGGAAGGCGTTGGATGGATGGGAAGGCACCAAGGTAGACCATTGCTCAGATATACGGATATATCCAATAATTCAATGAAGAACTTTTCTATCGAGCACAATGCTTTTTGCAACACAAGCTCGCCGAGTGGTTACCGGGCCAAATTTGGGGTGTAAAGAATAGAACCACTGTTACCTGCCGCATGTCGTAAGAGGCGACTAAGGAGGTTTGGCTGAAATCGGATACTTGTGTCATTGGCGTGTAGAAGTTTTGCGTTTAGTGACCTACCAAACCAATGTGCAACGTATACACGTTCTTGGCAAAGATCAAACATATCACAAGAGTGATTAAAATTGGTCGTAAAGAACGAACGCAAAGAAGAAGAATTAGAAACACTAGCTGAGGCCCAAATTGATGGAAATTAACATTAGTCACAGGTGTCGATTATTTGAAAGATGACAGAAAGATGAACTGACAGTCAAGAAAGAAAGTGTAAATACACAGTAAAACATTGACTAATTGACCGTCTGTTATCTATAATTTCATTGACATTTTTTTTTCTTTTTCTTTTTCGACCCAGAAGCCTTGAGCTTTTCAGCTCTTCGGCTCGGTGCCATTTACATCGTAACCCTTCGATTCGGTGCCACGAACTCAGTAAATCTGGGGAATTTTCGGCTTTTTCTGCCATCCCGCGGAATTGAACCTGCCCCACAGAGGATAGTCACCCGTAGTCAAGCCTACGAACACGCTGGGCAGACGGACATTTCACTGCGATCAATCTGCATGCTAGTTGTGATAATATAAAACGTAATCGTTGCACTAAGGCAGTTTTTTCCAAATCTGTTTTTATAACAGGAAGAAAAAATATAGAAGGGTAAATGGTCAACAAACTCCCGAAAAATGTAATATAAATAGCTACTTCAAATAATAAGGCATACACAAAACTACTACAATATTTTTTAATTTTTTCTACAATATTACGACAAAAAAAGGAAAGAAAAAAAATCTGCTGTCAGAAAAACGTTACAATAAAAAACAAAATATCAATTACATACTTCTGTTGTCAGTTTGATTTGTCTTGGAAAGTTACGATTGAAAATCAATAATTTGTCTCTACAATGTTGAATTTTAAAAAAGCCTCGATATGGTCATATTCTAATTTCTGCAAACGTTTTTACAATTAGACACCAGCCTCCCTTTACGCACCAGGTGTTACCGGCCACACAGTGAGGACACCACATGATGTACGCCACACAGTGAGAACCTACTAATGATACGCCACACAGTGAGAACCACTGATGTACGCCAGCACAGTGAGAACCACGGATGTACGCTTGAGTGAGATGATGTCGTTCTGGGAATTGGAATAACACAAAATTTTGATGCCTTCAAATCTGTGTCATGCTGCTACCTGGTCTGTTCTCACGCAAGAGGAGAGCTAAGGAAATGTTCTCTCAGAACATGAAATTGAGATATATAAATGTTGGTATGACATTGTGTTTATACTAGTGACAACCTTGCCTAGCACCCTCCACATAATCATCGTCATTTTGTCTAAGATTACAGTGTAGTACCCAACGCTGGATAGCGAATATAAATGGTGGTGACTTCATAATGCTGATATGTGATTAGAAATCTTAGAACCTAAAGTAGAACCGGTGCCAAGAATATAGTAACTAGATAGGAAGTAGAACCGGTCACAAGAATATAATAACTAGATAGGAAGTAAGAACCAGTATCAAAGACTATAGTAACTAGATAGGAAGTAAGAACCAGTATCAAAGAATATAGTAACTAGATAGGAAGTAAGAACCAGGTCACAAAATATAGTAACTAGATAGGAAGTAAGAACCGAGTATCAAAGAATCTAGTAACTAGATAGGAAGTAATCAATTATTAAAAACATCCAGAAATAAAATGATAAAATACAAGGTTTGAACAGAGCCAACTATAAACTTATGAGCGTGCGGACTCAGGTATACTAGAAATCAGACCACAACTACCACGCATTCCTATATTGGTGTATATCACAATTCATTTTAAAATCAACACAAATACTAAATCAAAGTTATATTATGCAACAAGTTAAGTTTAACAATAAGGAATATCAATATTATGAGAATTGTTTTTAACAATAAATAACCATAGACTCACAGAATTAAGTAAAATTGCAAAAAGCTTGCAGTGTTCTATCAAAGATATATAAATTCCAGACTCCCCTACCCCAACTTTGATTAGGTCAGGTATTTCCCCGTCAGTTTTCTGGCCTACGTATCTAGAGTTGGCTGTGGTTTGAACCCAATCTTTATTCCTTACGGCACCTGGCCCTACAGTCGGTCGTTTATTCCTTACGCAACAGCCCTACAGTCGGTCGTTTATTCCTTCGGCAACCTAGCCCTACAGTCGGTCGTTTATTCCTCGGCACCTGCCCTACAGGCGATCGTTTATTCCTACGCAACTGCCCTACGTCGGTCGTTTATTCCTCCGTCACCTAGCCCTACAGGCGGTCGTTTATTCATTAACCATAACCATTGGGATAATGGAATTTCGATCATTTATGATCGATGCATTATCCTATTTAAGTAGCCATAAATTTATATCTATTTTGCATTTAAGTTAGTAAAATTTATGTTATCTAATACAGAACATATGATAATCTAATAAAAATTATAAAAAAATTAATTATATATTTTTTAGATGTCTAATCTCGTTGACTGGGCACCTTATTTCCCACTTGCCATTTTGAAGAAACGTCAATTTGCTCAGCCAAAAGCCCCAAATATGTGATAACATGGATTCTAATAACTCAGATTACTGTCCTGATGAAGTCACCAGTGATTCTTGAAATATCTATGCTTGAGTCACATGAACATTCTATGCCTGTGTCACTTTGACTCTGTTTGCAGATCTTAATACTTTTCCTGATTATTTTGTTTATCAAATATCATTGCGTAATCATATTTTTTTCAATAATATCTTTTACTTGCAAGGTTTAGGAATTATATACCTATTTAATGTTTATGTATGATACTATAAGTGCTAGTTCTTTATGGGCTGCTTACTAGACCAATTCGACATCATTTTCTCTTGAAGGTTATATTTATTGACTTTTTTCTTTATGATATGAAAATATTGAATATTATAAATTTCATGATTACTGCCTTTACATATTTTCTAAACATGTTTAAATTCATATATGTTTTGAAAATATGAAGACTTTAAAAGACTGTAATAAAAGATTTCATTATATTCGTCATACTTATTTTTTCCTTCTTTGTGACTGTAAAAAAAGTTGTCATTTGTAGAATAATCTATTTTAGACTTTTCATAAGTAGGTCACGGAGATCATAAATTACATCACACTTATGTTAAAACCACATATCCTGATAGCCCATCCAATTAGCTTTCCAACCATATATAACATGCCTATTTTCAATGCAAAGAATTTGTATGTTTGCTAAATATAGAGCAGGGCATCAAAAATATAAAACAGCCAAAAACCTGCCAATGGTTAAGAGTTAAGCACTAGCCCTACAGGC
>JADZMA010003057.1:0-10365 GCA_020796225.1 Arion vulgaris
TGCTCCAGTGCCAAACATGGGCACTGACAAAGAACAAGAAAGGAAAATTACATATGCGAAATGAGATGCTGAGAAAGCAGTAAATAAAACAAGAAGAGACCATATAAGAAATGAGGAAATTAGAAGAACAGTCGGAACAACACCTGCAATTAGATTTATTGAAAAACAGAGACTCAAATGGTTTGGCCACTTGGTCAGAATGAACCCGAATACACCAGTTGCAAGAGCGTACAACCTGAAAATGTAATCATCAAGAGGAAAGGGCAGACCAAGAAAAGATGGGTTGATGGAGTTACAGACATCTTAAACTCCACAATACCACACCATATCAAGCGACCGAGCGTGCATTATCTTGGAAACCGATCATCAGTTAAACCTGCTACGCCTAGCGGCAAAAGCAGAGAAGGACAAAAGAAAAGAAGATGCACCCGACAGAAAAAAACACATTGGCCTTATCGGGGATTGAACTCAAGTCTCCCGAATTGGAGCCCGAACTCAGAGACAATAACCTTGTCTAATAACAAACATGGAAATAAGGTAATGCAGAGATTGCAATTTCCCCACGCCCGTCACCGCCAATCATCTTGCAGATGCAATCAGAATAAAACTACGCCAAAAGAAATGGAGAATTCACAGTTGCATTCTGCTGCTTGACAATGCTGCACCAAATCGAAACCTACTAGTAATACAGTACTACACAACATACTATGTAACTGCTCTGAAACATCAGTTATCAGAGGACTATCATCATAGCACTCTGGACATTTCCATAGGTGCTCTGATCTCCGCCTCAACAAATCTAGCAGCGTCCAGTTGCCCAACACGCCAGTTCGATGTTGATTTATCATAGCACTCCGGACACGTCAATAGTTGCTCTGATCTCCGCCTCAACAAATCTAGCAGCGTCCAGTGGCCCAACACGCCAGTTCGATGTTGATTTATCATAGCACTCCGGACACGTCAATAGTTGCTTCGATCTCCGCCTCAACAAATCTAGCAGCGTCCAGTGGCCCAACACGCCAGTTCGATGTTGATTTATCATAGCACTCCGGACACGTCAATAGTTGCTCCGATCTCCGCCTCAACAAATCTAGCAGTGTCCAGTTGCCCAACACGCCAGTTCGATGTTGATTTATCATAGCACTCCGGACACGTCAATAGTTGCTCCGATCTCCGCCTCAACAAATCTAGCAGCGTCCAGTTGCCCAACTCGCTAGTTCGATGTTTATTAATCAAAGCACTCCGGACACGTCAATAGTTGCTCCGATCTCCGCCTCAACAAATCCAGCAGAATCTAGCGGCTGAACTCGCTAGTTCGATGTTTATTAATCAATCTCTTTGCATATTTTGCATTTCGTTCTTTTAGGCTGCACCAATATCGACACACATCTCTCTCAATCTGGTCAGCGAGTGGGATTCACAACCTTGAAACTGAATTTAAAAAAAACAGTATATGATTACAATAATCACGATATTGTAGTATTCATGATAAATAATAAGGTCGTTTCAAAACACGATCCTGTATTAGTAGAACACGATCCCGTACTAGTATAGAAGTAGAACACGATTTTAGTGCTAGTTTGCAAGAAGATTAAAAGCTTATCTGATTATAATATATATATATATATATATATATATATATATATATATATATATATACACTCAGTGGCGGCTCGTGATCAGTTTTGTTGGTGGGGCCAGACAGAAATTTTCGGAAAAATCTTGGTTTCGGTTAGGATATATTTTAACGTATAAAATAATAAATACACGTTTGATCTTATTTTGGTGGGGCCCGGCCATGGCCCTAATGACGAGCCGCCACTGTATATACTGTTTTTTTCTCATTCTTCTTATTCAGTGATCCATCGAGGGTTTCTGTGGCGTAGAGATAAGGTGAACGCTTCTAGTTCCAAAGGTACTCGGCTCGTTTCCCACGTGGAGTGCTCAGTACATTTTTCCCAGAGAACCCTGATTTTAATGTAGGTGAGATCAAGTTCCTAGTCTTATCGGAGACGGGTGATAAAACGGAGGTCCCGTGTTCAAATTGAGCCCGTAAAAGTACCCTTGGCAGTTGAAATTCGATTAGATAATTCGATAATTCTGCATAAACCGCTGTTCAGGCAAAATTCATTTTGAAAAGATTTAAATAAAACTGAAAATGAAAATCGTGGTATATCCTAAAGGACGTAGCCATCAACCACAGTAAACGAGTCGTTGAAAGTAAAAATACCTATAAATATTTCGACAATCTTCAAAATTACATCATAGACTTACACCGGTGCTACGGAGTTCGTGCACTATCACTGAGATCTTCCTTTGTAAGAAAGAGATCGAGGTACATATCGTTACTCACTGAAGTGCAATGATGATGGTCCTATCCTTCCTTTGTAAGAAAGAGATCGAGGCACATATCGTTACTCACTGAAGTGCAATGATGATGGTCCTATCCTTCCTTTGTAAGAAAGAGATCGAGGCACATATCGTTACTCACTGAAGTGCAATGATGATGGTCCTATCCTTCCTTTGTAAGAAAGAGATCGAGGCACATATCGTTACTCACTGAAGTGCAATGATGATGGTCCTATCCTTCCTTTGTAAGAAAGAGATCGAGGCACATATCGTTACTCACTGAAGTGCGATGATGATGGTCCTATCCTTCCTTTGTAAGAAAGAGATCGATGAAAATATCGTTACTCACTGAAGTGCAATGATGATGGTCCTATCCTTCCTTTATAAGAAAGAGATCGAGGCACATATCGTTACTCACTGAAGTGCAATGATGATGGTCCTATCCTTCCTTTGTAAGAAAGAGATCGAGGCACATATCGTTACTCACTGAAGTGCAATGATGATGGTCCTATCCTTCCTTTGTAAGAAAGAGATCGAGGCACATATCGTTACTCACTGAAGTGCAATGATGATGGTCCTATCCTTCCTTTATAAGAAAGAGATCGAGGCACATATCGTTACTCACTGAAGTGCAATGATGATGGTCCTATCCTTCCTTTGTAAGAAAGAGATCGAGGCACATATCGTTACTCACTGAAGTGCAATGATGATGGTCCTATCCTTCCTTTGTAAGAAAGAGATCGAGGCACATATCGTTACTCACTGAAGTGCAATGATGATGGTCCTATCCTTCCTTTGTAAGAAAGAGATCGAGGCACATATCGTTACTCACTGAAGTGCAATGATGATGGTCCTATCCTTCCTTTGTAAGAAAGAGATCGAGGCACATATCGTTACTCACTGAAGTGCAATGATGATGGTCCTATCCTTCCTTTGTAAGAAAGAGATCGAGGCACATATCGTTACTCACTGAAGTGCAATGATGATGGTCCTATCCTTCCTTTGTAAGAAAGAGATCGAGGCACATATCGTTACTCACTGAAGTGCAATGATGATGGTCCTATCCTTCCTTTGTAAGAAAGAGATCGAGGCACATATCGTTACTCACTGAAGTGCAATGATGATGGTCCTATCCTTCCTTTGTAAGAAAGAGATCGAGGCACATATCGTTACTCACTGAAGTGCAATGATGATGGTCATATCCTTCCTTTGTAAGAAAGAGATCGAGGCACATATCGTTACTCACTGAAGTGCAATGATGATGGTCCTATCCTTCCTTTATAAGAAAGAGATCGATGCACATATCGTTACTCACTGAAGTGCAATGATGATAGTCCTATCATCAGTCAATCAATGATCCAGCAATACTTGATGAGAACTTGCCCTTCAGTCCAATGCTATACAGTCTTCTTGTTTGCGATCACTATTTTGATGAGTGTGAGCGTCTGTAGCTCAAGCGGTAGTGAGCTCAAGCACAGACCCAAGCGTACCTGGTTCAAACCCCACGGTGGGCAAGTCTGGAAGCAAATTCGTTTCCTGGGATTTTTACAAAAGGTAAAATAGACTCACCGTCGAAAGCAATGGCAAACTACTGAACGTATAAGTGGTGCCTAGAAAATCAACGAAAAACTGATCACGAGCCGCCACTGAGTGTATATATATATTATAATCAGATAAGCTTTTAATCTTCTTGCAAACTAGCACTAAAATCGTGTTCTACTTCTATACTAGTACGGGATCGTGTTCTACTAATACGGGATCGTGTTTTGAAACGACCTTATTATTTATCATGAATACTACAATATCGTGATTATTGTAATCATTTACTGTTTTTTTAAATTCAGTTTCAAGGTTGTGAATCCCACTCGCTGACCAGATTGAGAGAGATATGTGTCGATATTGGTGCAGCTCCAAAAGAACGAAATGCAAAATATGCAAAGAGATTGATTAATAAACATCGAACTAGCGAGTTCAGCCGCTAGATTCTGCTGGATTTGTTGAGGCGGAGATCGGAGCAACTATTGACGTGCCCGGGAGTGCTATGATAAATCAACATCGAACTGGCGTGTTGGGCAACGGGACACTGCTAGATTTGTTGAGGCGGAGATGGGAGCAACATTGACGTGTCCGGAGTGCTATGATAAATCAACATCGAACTGGCGTGTTGGGCAACTGGACACTGCTAGATTTGTTGAGGCGGAGATCGGAGCAACTATTGACGTGCCGAGTGCTATGATAAATCAACATCGAACTGGCGTGTTGGGCAACTGGACACTGCTAGATTTGTTGAGGCGGAGATCGAAGCAACTATTGACGTGTCCGGAGTGCTATGATAAATCAACATCGAACTGGCGTGTTGGGCAACTGGACACTGCTAGATTTGTTGAGGCGGAGATCGGAGCAACTATTGACGTGCCCGGGAGTGCTATGATAAATCAACATCGAACTGGCGTGTTGGGCAACTGACGCTGCTAGATTTGTTGAGGGGGAGATCGGAGCAACTATTGACTTTCCGGAGTGCTATGATAAATCAACATCGAACTGGCGTGTTGGGCAACTGGACACTGCTAGATTTGTTGAGGCGGAGATCGGAGCAACTATTGACGTGTCCGGAGTGCTATGATAAATCAACATCGAACTGGCGTGTTGGGCCGCTGGACACTGCTAGATTTGTTGATGCTTAGATCGGAGCAACTATTGACGTGACCGGAGTGCTGGGATAAATCAACATCGAACTGGCGTGTTGGGCCACTGGACGCTGCTAGATTTGTTGAGGCGGAGATCAGAGCAACTATTGACGTGTCCGGAGTGCTATGATAAATCAACATCGAACTGGCGTGTTGGGCAACTGACCCCTGCTAGATTTGTTGAGGCGGAGATCGAAGCAACTATTGACGTGTCCGGAGTGCTATGATAAATCAACATCGAACTGGCGTGTTGGGCCACTGACGCTGCTAAATTTGTTGAGGCGGAGATCAGAGCAACTATTGACGTGTCCGGAGTGCTATGATAAATCAACATCGAACTGGCGTGTTGGGCAACTGGACGCTGCTAGATTTGTTGAGGCGGAGATCAGAGCAACTATTGACGTGTCCGGAGTGCTATGATAAATCAACATCGAACTGGCGTGTTGGGCAACTGGACGCTGCTAGATTTGTTGAGGCGGAGATCGGAGCACCTATGGAAATGTCCAGAGTGCTATGATGATAGTCCTCTGATAACAGATGTTCCAGAGCAGTTACATAGTATGTTGTGTAGTACTGTGTTACTGATAGGTTTTGATTTGGTGCAGCATTGTCAAGCAGCAGAATGCAACTGTGAATTCTCCATTTATTTTTTTGGGTGTTGTTTTATCCTGATTGCATCTGCAAGATGATTGGGTGGTGACGGGCGGGGGAATTGCAATCTCTGCATTACCTTATTTCCATATTTGTTATTAGACAAGGTTATTGTCTCTGAGTTCGGGCTCCAATTCGGGAGACTTGAGTTCAATCTCCGATAAGGCCAATGTGTTTTTTCTGTCGGGGGCATAAAGAAAAATCATAACCTGAACAGTTTCGCGGCGACTTAACTAGCCACGCGACCGTTAGATCCCTCAGAAGCATGTCCCACATGTCCAACACCGCCCTAAAAGCGATATTACAGACAGTAGCGACAGGAAAAAAAGATAAGACTGTCTCTGGCGATGACTTCTCAAGCAAACCACAAAATTTGACGTTTGTACTACGTCGTTGTTCAGTCCATTACATTTTCAACTTCAACACGTTAACGATGCTGCGGTTACAACAAACAAAAAAGTTTATATAACTTTTATTGGAGAGTACATGTGATAGTTACACCAGTAAAGACATTTCATTAGTTAAATCATCATCAAGCAGCTTGTCCGTGCAGAGCTTTGCCACTCCTAGCAACCTTCGGAGTTTAGTTCTCTCATAGGTCAGAATATCTTTCTATCATAGGCCTCTGCAGCTATCATGTTTAAATCATCAGTTACATCCGCAATCCTTCTTCTCCGGGGTCTCCCTCTTCTCATCTTTACCAGGATGGTTCCTTCCATGATAATCTTGTCCAGTTTTCGTGTCTCTTTGTATGTCCAAAATACTCAAATTTTCTCATTCTTTTGGTAGTATCAGCCAGTTTTCTTTGATTTTGAGTTCTTTCTGGATAGATCTACTTGTTCTCTTCTCTGTCCATGACAGACGAATGACTCTTCTGTAATACTTATATTCAAAATCACATATATGTTTTTCTACTGCCTTGTTAAATTCCCAACAAGTTAACTATTCACAAAATACAACATGGGCATATGTTGAATGTATTCTAGTTATATATTTACTAGATTTTTCATTGTTTCTTTTCTATTTCTAGTTTTTATGTGTGTTTTTGTGTTACATTTATTTCGTTATTCGTTTTATTCCCAGATTTTCATTAGAAACGTTTGTATGTAGTCATCCATATATGTTTTTTTTTAAATTCGTCACTCCTGTTGTTCGTTTGCTTGATAAAGGCCTTGTTGGTCGAAACGTTGCTGTATTTTGTCATTGTTTTTTAATTTGTAAAACTACAGTACTTTGTGATTACGTGTTTTAACAAGTTAGATATCAACTAATAAAACTATAATCTCCACGACATAGTCACTTATTCAAATACAGGTTGACTAGTCGTGGAACTTTGTGAAGCTACTTCGAATTATAATGAGCATGATAATTGTGTGTTATTGTCATTCTGTGACAATGTTCTTTAAGGACGTGAGCCTCATTTTCTAAGTTAGAGGGCGACCCAGAGAATACTTGTGGTCTGATGGGACGTGCAGCGAAGCGTAAAGCCAGTCGAAGTTAAATTTATGACCGCTGGTTTGTGGACATAAGCTGCCTGGTTCTGAGCACCAGCAAGGGCCGTTATAGTTGTTGGTATTTTGTTGAACGGTTTGGAAAAAACGACGACGTAATCATGGGTTCCCTGAACACAGTCCTCTGTACCAGTCTGAACGTCTGCACCTTGAATCGCCTTCAATTGTTGTTCTACAGCTGTTGCTCTTCTGTCTAAATCTCCGATATATAACAACAGTTCCTGGGTGGTGGGCTCGTTGATTCCAACCTGAACAGTTTCTGCAACATCTTCAGGATGGTTCTCATTGTTCAGAGCAAAAACCTGACATGTATATATCCCGTACTGGTGAGCGGTAGGACGATTCCATATAAGTTCCAGATATCCCTTTTCTCCAGAACTTTGTGAATTCGTCGTCCCGTTTACACTCAACTTTTCTAGATCACGATGAGCTGTTGCAGGGTCAAAGGTCGTCACAGTCGCTATGGTTTCATTGGCTCCTGTCACGTGATCTGTTCTAGTGACAATGATGGAAGTTATATGAGTTAGGTCAGCTTCGATTTGCGATCTTAATTCTGGAAACTGAACACTGCGGCGACCAACTATTGGTACATTAGTCGTAGAATTATCAGTGATTGAACAACGAAGTTTTAGTGATTGTGTTTCTCCTGGATTGATGATTGACGGGTGGCTTTCATGGATCTTAGACGCTGGAATAAAAGATATAAGTTAAACTCGTTACAAAGTAAAGTGGAAAATATTTGAAAAATGTTCAAATACTTAAGATGAACAATCGAATCAACTTAAATTAATCCTGATCTATTATCGTTAGTTTTGTGTTATCATCATCATCATCATCCCTTCCGGAACATGGCTCCCCTGACAGCAGTCCTGAAAAACTCTGTTCTGTGCAAGTTGATCGGCGTCAGTATCAGTCATTCTCAGATCGTCAATGACATCTTGCAACCATCGTCTTCTAGGTCTTCCTCTCATTCTTCTTCCAGGCACTATTCCCTTCAAAACTATCTTCTTAAGGCACTCATGTCATTTGATGTGTCCCAAATATTTAATTTTCCTTGATGTTATGCTCTTTAATAGCCAACTTTCTTCAATATCAAGCTGTTGCAGAACAGTAGCATTTGTTCTCTTCTCTGTCCATGATATTCTAAGCACTCTTATGTAGCATTTGCATTCAAAGGCATTATGGTCTTCTAGTTTTGTGTAGGAATATAACAAATCCATTACTACAACACCAAAAGATCAAGATGGAAGTGAAAAGACAGATGATAAAAGTATTTTCCTACCAACACTTTATTACCAGTGCCAAACTTGGTCTCTTACAGCAACAGACCACAGAAACAAACTCACCACGTGTGAAATGAAATGCTTGAGGAAGGCAGTGGGAGTCACCAGGAAATACAGACTGCGAAATGAGGACATCAGAAGCCGAGTGGGCATAACTTCATGCATCGAATACATCGAAAGACAACAAATGCAGTGGTTTGGACATTTAATGAGAATGAAATACAACCAACCACCAATAACAACATACAATAACAAGAGATCGGGTACTAGAGCTAAGGGAAGACCAAGAAAAGATGGACAGACAATATCAAGACCACACTACATAAACACGGATACAACACAACAAGGGCGGTTGTGGTAGTAGTAGTAGTAGTAGCAGTAGTAGTAGTAGCAGTAATGGTACTAGTAGTGGTAGTAATAGCAGTAGTAGTAGCAGTAGTAATAGTAATAGTAGTAGTAGCAGTAGTAGTAGCAGTAGTAGTAGTAATAGCAGTAGTGTAGCATAGCACAGGGAATAGCAGTAGTAGAGTAGTAGCAGCAACAGCAGCAGTAGTAGCAGTAGCAGTAGCAGTAGTAGTGCAGTAGTAGCAGCAGTAGTAGAGTAGTAGCAGCAGTAGTACTAGAAGTAGTAGTAGCAGTAGTACTAGAAGTAAGTAGTAGCAGTAGTACTAGAAGTAGTAGCAGTAGTACTAGAAGTAGTAGTAGCAGAGTACTAAGTATTAGTAGTAGCAGTAATGGTATTAATAGTGGTAGTAGTTCCAATATACCTAGCAATACCAAATATCTTTACGGTGACAACTTACCAAATGACCCGTAACAAAATAATAATAGTAGAAAATGACTAACGATGCCAACGTGACACATTTTGATGATTGCTACGTATGTAACACTAGTAGTGACCACAACTTAATAAAACACTGAACATATTCTGAAACTTTTTATTGAAAATTCTACCAACAAACGGTTCTCAATTTGTTATTAAGTATCGGGCACTGTAGATTCAACATACACTTACATAGACTAGGAATAAGTCAAGCAGCTCTCTGTCGGTGTCAGCAGGTGGAATATACATCGGAGCATGTCCTGAAAGACTGTGGTCTTCTGGGTGAACTAGGAAGCAACATATGGCCACCAGACACTTACATAGACTAGGAATAAGTCAAACAGCTCTCTGCTAATGTCGAAACACGTAATTACAAAGTACTGTAGTTTTACAAATTACAAAAACAATGACAAAATACAGCAAAGTTTCGACCAACAAGGCCTTTATCAAGCAAACGAACAGCAGGAGTGACGAATTTTAAAAAACAAAAACATATGGACGACTACATACAAACGTTTATATGTCAGAAAGGTGGAACAGACACCGGGGCATGTCCTGAAAGACTGCCTCTCCCTTTATGAGCTGAGATGTTGACACATCTAGTCGACCTGAAAACTAAGCTTTGTGGAAACCTGACAGATCTGAAGCTGACTACCCAGTTTGTAGTCCACAGTAAACTAAGCGCATGACCAGAGCTCGCTGAAGAGGAATTGGTTATTGGTTACTAAACTGACGTCATTGCACTCCGGGCAGACCCATAGGTGCT
Source organism: Arion vulgaris (assembly GCA_020796225.1). NCBI lineage: Eukaryota > Metazoa > Mollusca > Gastropoda > Stylommatophora > Arionidae > Arion > Arion vulgaris. The sequence goes on from JADZMA010003057.1 coordinate 10,071, forward strand.
CACTCCCCCAACAGATATCCAAGAGTATGTATACTGATGGTTCCCGTGGCTCGCTAATTAAACACACCTCTCACTCTGCCTCTCGGGCATCCAGTTCGACTTGTACAACGGGTAACTACAAACTGCTTAAATCGCTTGATCGATTCAACATCGATTTTAGTGTCCTCATCCAACATACAGTCGCGAAGAGATCGAAGAATATCCTCCTTATCCATCTTCAACTCCCCAACAATCGATGCTGTTGATGCAAGCCTTCCGCTCTCATCACCGCAAACACCCGCATGCCCCGGACGTA
>JADZMA010003058.1:0-10363 GCA_020796225.1 Arion vulgaris
TTTCGTCGCCTCTATTATCTCTAGGTCTATCTTTGCGTGGCCGGCCTTTTGCTTTGTACCCATTGTATCGGAGCAGTATTGCTCTTTTAGGTGCACTGTCTGTTGGTAATCTACTTATGTGGCCGAACCATTTAATTTGTTGTTTCTTGATGAAGTGTAGTATTGATGTTGTACCCACTTTTTTCCTGATGTCTTCATTTCTCAACCAGTCTCTTCTTGTTACCCCCAGCATTCTGTCCCCCTAGTACCCCTAGGTACTTCATCTCTGTCGTGAAGTGTCTGACTGTTTATATGTATAGTTAAAGAGAACAAATGTGGCTGGAGCATGAAAATGATATCTAATAAAATAAAAGCATACAAGTAGGCAAGATATCTTACAAGAACAACATACAAACAATTCTTCATTTCTCATTGCTGTATAAGAACAACATGCAAACAATTATCTTTAAAGAGCAACATACTGTCGTTTTAAAGAGAGAGAGGCCGACCTACGGAGATCCTGAAACGAGCTTTGCTGAGAGAGGCAAGAAATATCGGTCTCAGTTCCATGGAGGAGATTGAGCGAGTTGCCCAGGGAAGAACGGTATGGAGAAATTGCCAAATGTAACGTATAACGGTACGAAAGGAATTATTATTATCATACTGTAGTTTACTTTACTTAATCCCGTCATGCCTAGTGACACATGGGGCTTCAGGAAGGACTTTCCATGCTCTCCTGTCCCGTGCAACCTTCAGCGCAGAGCCCCACGTCAGAGATGCGGTGTCCAGTTCCTCTTCCATCATGCGCCTCCATGTTGTCCGTGGTCTGCCTTTCTTTCTCTTTCCCTCTGGTGTCCAAGTGAGAGGGGCTATCCTTGCAGGCATTTCTTGTCTCATTCTCATAACATGTCGGAGCCATTTCCATCTTCTCTTTTGAGTATGTCATTCATTGGCTCTTGTCTTGTGTCTTGTAGTAGTTGGTTATTGGATATTTTACTGGCCAAAAGATTCCCAAGATTCTGCGAAGACAAGAGTGGTGGAAACTGACAGCCTGCTAGTATCTCCTTTGGTCATCCTCCAACACTCCGATCCGTAGAACAAAACTGGCAAAACAATGCTTTTATAGAGTTTAAGCTTTGTGGTCCTATTGTAGATTTTGGACTTCCATACTGGTTTCATTCTGGCAAAAGCAGTTCTGGCCTTACTCAGACGTGATTTTATATCTTCCTCTGTGCCACCATTTAGTGTCAGTACGCTACCAAGATATGTAAACAGCTCAACCCTTTCCAGTGTTTCATCTTCTAACATTACTGGTTGTTGGATTTCACTGTTTGTCATAATTTTTGTTTTTCCTGTGTTTATTTTGGAGCCTACTGTCTTTGCCGTGCTGTGAAGTATTGTACTTTTCTCTTGTATATGTTCATATTTGGTGACACCAGGGCTATATCGTCTGCAAAGTCCAGGTCCTCAAGCATCTCGAAAGGGTCCATCTTATTCCTCTTGGTGCTTGTTGTTTTATGGCATTTTTAGCACCCAGTCAATTGTAATACTAAACAAAAGAGAGGACATTACGCATCCCTGTCTTACACCAGATTTTACTGGGAATGTTTTGTTGAAATTCTTTAGGTTGCAGGAGAAATCTTTATAGAAGAGGGCTATGATGTTGACAAACTTCTGCGGTACGCCGTATTGTCTCAGTATCTTCCATAGGCTGTCTCTGTGGACGCTGTCGAATGCCTTTTCAAAATCTATGAAGTTGATATATATAGTCCTTTGCCCCTCGCTACATTGTTCTAAAATGTTACACAGGGTAAATATATGTTCATTTGTTCCTCTTCCTTTCCTAAATCCTGCTTGCTCCATTCGTAGACACTTGTCTGCTCTTATATTCGCATTATGACAATTTGCAGATATCTTACTTGGGATTAAAGCAACGTGATTCCTCTCCAGTTATTGCAATCTGTTAAGTCTCCTTTCTTGGGGATTTTCACCACAGTACCCCTAGTCAAATCCTTAGGCAATTCTTCTTTCTCCCAGATATCTGCAAACAATGGCTCTAATATGTTTGCAGCTAAGATGGAATCGATCTTGAAAAGCTCTGCTGTCATTTCATCATTTCCGGTGCTTTGTTGTTTCTCAGGGATCCAATAGCTTTTACTATTTCTTTCTGGCAATTTGAGGTTGATATCAATATCCTGTGCGGCCGGTGGGATATCCGGTGGATGTTCAGGATCAGGTCTGTTTGCACATCTTCAAAGTGGGATGTCCATCTCATATCCTGCTCCTGCTCTGTTGTCAACAGTTGTCCTAGGCTGTTTCTGACTGGCATGTTATGGTTGTGTCTTTTACCTCCGCATAATTGTTTGGTAATCTTGTACAGTGTGTTCAGATCATGTACTTTAGCAGCTTTTTCTGCTATTTCTGCTGTCTTTTCCATAAATTGTCTCTTGTCTGTTCTAGCACTTCTTTTTACCATTTTGTTTAGTTCTGTATATTCTTTTCTTGCCTTATCTTTTTGACGTTCTGATCTAATGCTATTGATGAGATTTTTTTCTCCTTTCGCTTTTGGATGTATTCTAAGGTCTGGCCCTTATCCACTCTTTATGTTGTCCTTTACTGGTTCCCAGTACACTACTGCTAACTATTTTATATGTGCCTTTGATCGCATTCCATTTTCTTGGATACTTTCAGTTGGTGTTGTGTCTGACTGCTCTGACAGGATTTGAAATCTGTTCTTTAGTTCCACTATATATTTTGTAGCAATCTCTCTGTCTTTTAATAGGTTAACATTAAAGTATTCTGTTCTTGTCTTGGCTTGTATATGTGTTTTCTTGAGTTTGAGCCTGATCATGGCAACGACAAGGTGGTGGTCGCTGCCCACGTCAGCTCCTCTTTTCACCTTTACATCAAGTAATGTCTTTCGCCATTTACTGTTGATCATAAAGTGGTCTATCTGGTTTCATCTCTTCCATTTGGGGATATCCATGTGTACTTGTGTATGGTCCTGTGTGGAAACAATGTGCCTCCTATGATCAGTCTGTTTTCTAGACAAAATTGCTCAACATTTCTCCATTTTCATTTGCAGTGCCACATCCCTCTTTCCCCATTATTGCTTCTCTGTGTCTGTTATTGTTTCCAACTTTTGCGTTTAGGTCTCCCATTATGCACAAAACATCCTGAGCTGGAACCTTGTTCACTATTTCCTGTAACCTTCTATAAAATGTGTTTTGTCCTCTTCTTCGGCTTCGTTAGTGGGTGCATAGCATTGAATGATAGTTAGCTTTCCTTGTTTCCCATTAAATCGAGCTTTCAACAATCTTTCATTAATCGGGTGCCACTCTAAGAGATGTTTATTCAATCCTTTCCTTATTATTAGTGCAACTCCTGCTGAATGATTCCAGTCGTCTCTTCCTGAGTACAAGATGGTTTCCCTTGTTCTAGTTGTCGTCTGTCCAAAGCCTGTCCATCTACTTTCGTGACCCTAGAATGTGTAATTTATAGTGTTGCATCTCTTTTACCACCTGTGATGTCTTTGTGGTCTCGAACATTGTTCCTGACGTTCCAAATCTATTCTTAGTTTAGTTTTGACATCCAGCAGACTTGAATTCCCAGCGTGGTCTTCCTTGCGGCTTTCACCCATACTGTTCATGCTGACAGTGGTACTCTGTCTCAAGACCGCTGGACATCAAGAGCATTTTTTTCCTTTTGAAGTTTCTGTAACATTTTTCTTTTTTTTATGGGGCAGAGTTGTTAGCACTGCGCCCAACCCCAACCTGGAGGACCAGGAGGCCACATTTAGTCTGACCTCTCACCTTGGACCTGTCCGGCATGGGTAACCCTTCCAGGAACAGAACGTTCCTGCCGGCATAGCTTTCTGGATCATTGAGGCACACAAGCCCCCCCACCACTACAAGGTAATGGCCTCATGGGGAACTATAGTTTAACAAAGTACAAAACAATAACATTACACATTTCAACCAAAAACGCCTTTATCAAGAAACATATACACCAGATGCATCTTTTCATTGGACCCACATTTTCATTTTAGGTCTGTTAGGGATGTATTGTCTAATTGTATATGTTATGTCTACTGTATGAGCAGTGAATTTCTTCCCCTCTGGTGCATCCTGTGCTTGATAAATGCCTTTTGGTCGAAACGTTGCTGTGTAATGTTATTGTTTTTGTACTTTGTGAAACTACATTACTTTGTTTTTACGTGTTTCCATATGCTACATAGTTTACTGCAGTTTAATATATCAATAATATTAAAGAACGACATACAAATGGACATATATCTTACAAAAGCGATATATACAAAAAGACATATATCTTACAAAAGCGACATACAAATAGATGTATATCTTACAAGAGCAATTTACACATAGAGATATATCTTACATGAGCGATATACAAATAGACACATATCTTACAAGAGCGATTTACAAATAGATGTATATCTTACAAGAGCGATTTACACATTATTTGTATATCGTTCATGTAAGATATATCTCTATGCAACATACAAATAGACACATATCTTACAAGAGCGATTTACACATTATTTGTATATCGTTCATGTAAGATATATCTCTATGCAACATACAAATAGACACATATCTTACAAGAGCGATTTACACATTATTTGTATATCGTTCATGTAAGATATATCTCTATGCAACATACAAATAGACACATATCTTACAATAGGACATAAAATAGACAATTATCTTACAAGAGCGACATACACATAGGCAAGATATCTTTCAAGCAAAAACGAAAATAATGGCATAACCTTTACTAGACTTAGCCATCAACAGTAAACGAGTCGTTTATTTTCTCCCTCTCTCTTTAGCCTGTTACGCCCTTGGCGTTAGGGCAGCAACAAACGTACACCATTTTTCCCCTGTTCATGGCCTTCCTCTGTATTGTTTTCCCAGCTATGATTCATTTCAGCTCTTGCTCTATCGTTCTCCTCCAGGTCGTCTTGGGTCTTCCACGCTTTCGCCTACCCTCTGGAGTCCATCTCAGTGCAGTTTTCGTGTCGGAGCCAGTCTCCATGCGCATCCCATGTCCAATCCATCTCCAGCGTCGTCTTCGGATGATAGTGCCCATATTCTCTTGTTGGCATCTTGCAAGCAATTCTTGATTCGAGATAGTAGTCGGCCAGTACACGAGTAAGATTTTTCGCAGACAAGTTGTATGAAAGGCGGAGAGTCTTGACATATCCTGTTCTGTCATTCTCCGCTTTCCCGATCCGTACAGCAATGTTGACAGCAACAGCTGTTATAGATACTAGTCTTGGTTCTGATGCTGTATTGGGCAGATTTCCAGGCGGTCTGAAGGGTCAGGAATGCACTTCGTGCCTTACTCAGTCTGTTTTTAATGTCAGATCCAGCCCCTCCTTCATTGCTAATAACATTTCCCAAGGTATGTGAAAGCGGTTGTATCTCGGAGGGTTTTACCTTCTAGTTTAACTGGTGCTGGGGTTGCTATGTTCAGAGTCATTACTTCAGTTTTCTTCTGATTTATTTTCAGCCCAACCATCTCACTATATTGGTTAAGGCGGCAGGTCTTTTCCTGGATATCTCTATGTGTATGAGATAGGAGTGCGATGTCATCTGCAAAATCTAGGTCTTCCAGAGTGGATGTGAGCGTCCATCTAATACCTCTTGCCTTATCTTCCGTTGTTTTGCACATCACCCAATCTATGACAGTGTTGAATAATAGGGGTGACATAACACATCCTTGTCGCACGCCTGTTTTTACTTCAAACTTTAGTTCTGAAGTTTCAACACTGCATGCAAACTTGCTGTAGCAGCTTTTTTTAATATTTATAAAACACAGTGGGATTCCATACCATCTTAAGATACGCCATAGACTTTCGCGGTGTATGCTATCAAAAGCTTTTTCAAAATCTACAAAGTTGATATAGAGTTTGCTTTGCCATTCTGTGCATTGCTCTATGATATTTCTAAGAGCAAATATTTGCCTATACAGCTCCGTCCTCTGCGAAATCCTGCTTGTTCCTTTCTTAGTTTCTTATCCACAGCATCAGTAATACGTTGTACAATGATTTTGCTTAAGATTTTACTTGGGACAGAAAGCAGTGTTATTCCACGCCAATTATTACAATCGGCAAGGAGCCCTTTTTGGGGATCTTGATGATGACTCCTCTATTCCATGCATCAGGTATTATTTGGGTATTCCATATAGTAGTAAACAAGGGTTGCAATATATTAGCTGCAAGTTCTGGGTCTATTTTTTAATAGTTCTCGTTTAAGTTATCATTCCTGGTGCCTTGTTATTCTTAAGAGATTTAATTGCTGTAATGATCTCATCCCGGCTGGGTGTTTCAATGCCAATTTCTAATTCCTCTGTTGGCTCTGGTATGTCTGCTACTACCGTTGGCGGTGGTCTATTTAGCAATTCTTTAAAATGCTCTGTCCATCGTATTTTTGTTCCTTTTCCGTTGTCAATAGTATTCCATTCTTATCCTTTAGAAGTATTTGATCTCCTGTAATGTTTCCCTTATTAGCTTTGTAATTTTGTACACTGTTCCCCGATCACACTTTTTTGCTGCTTCTTCTGCCTGCACTGCCAGGTCTTCAACATACATTCTTTGTCAGCTCTCACAGCCCGTTTGATTTCTTTACTTGCGCTTTTTTACTGTTCTTGGTATCTTGCTTTCAGTCTTTCGGACTTTGCTTCTAACAATTTCTTTTTAATATTCTTCGGCTGTCTATTATTTTCCATGTTGTTGGTGTAATCCATTCTTTTCTTTTCTTTGTGCTACCCTAGACATGTTTCACTGCTCTGGCTATATAGATGCTATGTTGTCCCATGTTCTATCTATGTTGTCAGTTTCATCCGTAGTTTCATTACTTTCTAGGGCTTGGAATCTGTTCTTTATCTGCATTATAAACTTATCCCTTACTTCCGTGTCTTTTAGTCTATCACATCAGACCTCTTTTTAGGTTTTCTGTTGTCCTGTTTTCTTAGTTTAAGGTTTATTTTCTGAACACCTTATATGTTCAGTAGATTGTCATCTTACAAATTACAACATACAAATAGACATATTTCCCAAGTGCTACATACATAAACAACATATATTACAAGAATGACATACAAATAGACATATTTCCCAAGTGCTACATACATAAACAACATATATTACAAAATTGACATACAAAATAGACATATTTCCCAAGTGCTACATACATAAACAACATATATTACAAGAATTACATACAAATAGACATATACCTAACAACAGCAGAACCAATAGAAGTAAATGGCTCCTCCAACTGTAGTAGAAGACATTAAGAAACACCTTCGATTGCAAGAGTTGGGTTGTTAAAGTTCCAGTATTGAAACATAGTCACCATCTCGCCTGTGGGAGACAACATAAAATATACAAATAAACATAATCCTAACTTCTTCTTCTTCTTTGCGTTCGTTCTTTACAACCAATTTTAATCACTCTTGTGATATGTTTGATCTTTGCCAGAACGTGTATACGTTGCACATTGGTTTGGTAGGCCCCTAAACGCATAGACTTCTACGTTTAGGACATATGTATCCGATTTCAGCCAAACATCACTTATTTACCTCTTACGACATGCGTGGCAGGTAACAGTGGTTCTATTCTTTACCACAAATATTGGCCCCAGTAACCACCTGGCAGATCCCTAACTAAATCCCAATGAAAACAAAATCACAACCAGCAGAATGGGTTGTTTAAGAAAAGTTAATGTTAGAAGACAGTATATGTGAGAGAAAAGTAGGGGGACTGCCTAGAGTAGTTGATATTAGCTCTGCCTGCTAGCTGTGAGACGCCACCTCATAGCTCGAGGTTCGAACCTACTGTCGGCATTTGTTCGAGTCCCCTGGTCTTACTCAGGACGATAACTTGAGACGAGGGAATACTAATTACGAGTACATTGAGCACACGGCTGCCAGTGTAAAGTAATTTACAATGTGCACGCTGCTGCCATTGTAAGAAATTTGAAAAACAGATTTTCACGCAAAAATCAGTTTCAGAGATGAAACTTCGTTTGAGTTGAAAGCGGACGAAAAAAAAAAAAAAAAAAAAAAAAAAAAGAACATTAGAAATGTGGTTGGAATCACATATTAGAGGTATCGACCAAATACTTCGGTCATCTATTGAGAATGAAGCCAGATCTATTACCATCCTTTCTTATAACAACCGGCATATAAGCGCAGAACTCGAGGAAGACCAAGAACCAGATGGATAGATGATATCACTGATATCCTGCAACATCAATGGCTAACAACTACAGATACATCACACCTGGAAATCGAATGAACGAAAGAAATTGGCTGAAATCGGATGCACGTGTCCTAAACGTGTAAGAATCTATGGTACAGGGTCTACCAAACCAATGTGCAACATTATACACTTTCTTGACAAAGAACGAACGCAAAGAAGAAGAAGCACACCTGGCACAGGATAGAAAACTGAAGCTCACAACCTTCACCGGACATGTGGATAAGACAATAAACATAAATTTATTTTTCGTTTTGCCGCTGTGGTCAAAGAGTAACCAGGGCACCTAATGTAGCACCTCTGACTGATTTTGCGGAGAAGTAGCTTTTCCTATCATCAGTGTCTCTCGCCATTCAACGTTTTAATCTGACTTTAGGTATTTAAGATTTCAAAGGACGGAAACATTTTACCAACGTAACCGAAATGTTTTGTCCCGTTGGCATTAAACCCCAGAAAGCAACTGGCTCTTCTTCTTCTGCCAGAAAGCACATACAAATAAGCAATCGTTTTTGGATTTTTTTATTTATAGGTAGTTTATACACCCCCCAGTGGCTTACGAATGCCTTGTTGGCGGGTTTTCTTATTTTTGCCCCGACCCCGGAAACGACGGAGGGGAAAAACGAAACGAGGAATCGACGTCCCCCGCCGCTCCCCCCCTTAAAACAGTTAAATTTAATCTTTTCACGCCCGTCTGCCGCTTTTCGAGCGCTTACTACACATCCCGTGTGGGGTTTTCCGGGGGAGGGGAAAAAAAGCCACAGATTCCCCGAATTAGGTGTTTCAGAAGAAGGGGGATCCCCAGGGCTTTTGGCCGAAGAGCGAAAACCCCGGCTTCGGATGGGGGAAAAAAACGTTTCATACTGTTTTTTGGGTTTTGGTTGAGTTTGTCGTTTTTATCTGCTTGATAAAGGCCTTTGTCGAAATGTCGCATTTTTTTTTCCTTTGAAAAGTTACCTTTTTTTTAATTGTTTATTTAGTAAGTAAGTAAACAACTGTTATAAGAAAGAGAAGAAAAGGAATGGGGGTATTTTTAAGAAAAAATGACAAAGAATATCAAAAAGATTATAAAGGAAAAACAAAGGGAAGAAAGATTGGATGTTTTAGAAAGACACTGAAACTAATTTTACTGGAGGCGAGAAAATCACACTAGTTCCATAGATGGGTTGGATTTGAGAGAGCGGTAGGGGAAATTGCTTTCAGATGATAGGGGATGATGGGGGTTTCGATAGAACGATGGTGATGATGAGGTGGTTTGGGGATATAATAACAAAAAAAAATGAAAAAATGTAGTTAATTTATTGAAAATGTACCAGGGGGCAGAGCACGAGGCAGGCCAAGAACACGATGGATAGATAACATCTGAGTCCGAAAGCGTGGACGAAACGCCGCCCCACCCGGCACAAGATAGAAAAAAACTTCCCCAGACGCTTTACCAAAGTTTAAGAAAGAAAATAAAAGATTGATGAAAAATTTCTTTTTAAAAAAGGGTAATAATTAGGGAAATAAAAAAAATGACGTTCGCACGTACAACTTCCCCTTCTTTGAACGTTCTTTCGACAATTTTTTCCCTTTTGGGATCGTTGATCCCGTGGCGGTTTTTCTATTTTTGTTGGGGGAGCCCCAAAATTTGGAAAAATTCGGTTTTTATTAATTTTAAAAATTTTAAAAAAAACACGTTCACATTATTTTGGATCCCCCTATCCCAATGACGAGCCACGAGGGGTCAAGCCTAAGAGCGATTATACGTAATTTTGCGCCCCATGTTTTATTTAAAAACGGAACTTTTCCCAGGTTCACCCAGTCGCCTCTTACGACAGCCTTTTAGGGTTTCAGTTTTTATTCTTGCTTTCTTTGGGGCGGGAACAATGGGGAGGGGGTTTCAAGATAAATCCCCAATATCTAATTGATAAAGATTGCTAAAATTGAACAAAGAATATTTAATTTTAGAGGGGATCAAAACATTTGAACAAAGATAATATTTACGGGGATTAAAAAAAATAAGATAAAAAAAAAGCAATATTTTGGGAAAATTAAATAGTGTCAATATTTACCGGGAAAAATGGGAGGGGGGGGGGGGTTAAAAAAGGGGGGGGGAAA
>JADZMA010003059.1:0-10361 GCA_020796225.1 Arion vulgaris
AAATAAAACAGAATAGGACAAGCGAAACATCATTCCTAAAATAGAAGCATTATCTGCAACAAGTCCTTGTCAATCCCGATCAGAATGCGAGTTATTCAGTCCTACATAGAACCAATACTGACATACGGATGCGAGTCATGGACAATGAACACACAGATCGAAAAATCTCTGAGGGCACAGAAATGTGGTTTTATAGAAGAATGATGAGAATCCATGGACTGCTAAAATGACTAATGTTGAGGTGCTGAATGAGATCAAGACACAAAAAGCTTATCATCAATATAAGAAAGAGACAGTCATCATTTTCGGGCATGTGATGAGGAGGGAGGTTTAGAACACATCGTGACAACCGGTAAAATCGAGGGTAGACGAGACAGGGAAGACAGAGAGAGAAAATGTTGGATGGCCTGACTTCATGGTACGGTAGAGCGTCAACATCTGAGTTGATAGCAAACACCAACGACATAGATTTGTGGAGATCATTGATTGCCTACGCCAGCCGGCACGGCACCTGATGATGATGAGTCTAGAGTGGCAGCCAATGTAGATTAAATAGAAATTAATGACAGATTTCTAAGTTTTGTTTGGCCATCTTTTGAAATCAATTTAGTTGTGTAATTTCCGTTTAATAAAATAGTACTTTAATTTTGAAAGGGTAGCAAGTATTGACTAAACTTTTATGTCAATCATTTTTAAATAACATTCCCCTTTGCAACAGAAGGCTAAAAAATTTAACAAATATAGAGAATGTATTGTTGTTTTTAAGAAATCACTATTACATGCTAGTATACAAAATAGATGAAATTAATAATAGAAAATATGTGTAACAAAATGAACACTTGCAGATAGAATTTCTGGAAATGTTTCTCTACAACTGTTATGATACTAGAGGTATTATGTATGTGTATAATTTAGAAACCAAGAATGTAAACACAAATGAACAGTATGAGTATTACGTGAGATATCCTTTAATGAACTTCTTAATGTTGTTTTTCATTAATTTTTATTTGGGAAGACGTCTTTCACCACTAGAGTCTGTATAAGAAAAACAGTTGACAATACAAGGCTAGGGAGCTACAAGATAGGGAGTGTTAATAAAATTATCAGCGCTACAACAGTATTCAGATACAAAGTAAGTTATTTGTATACACAAATAATGTAAAACATCTAAAGGTTTCATAGAATCTGGTAGCTTTCTTGATACATGAAATAATTCTACTTGAAGTAATTCTACTTGAAGATCATTTGCATTTATATCTAATTCATTTTCGAGCGAAAGTATTGGCTGGAGACTGGTACAATCATTTTCTAGCGTCTTGTCATATGAAAATTGAATAATTTTGCTATGGGTTTCCAGAAGTGTAAATTACATTCGAAGAATTAAGTGTAATGTCCAGAAAAGAATTTTAAAAGTTTATTTTAAATTCTCCTCTGTTAGGGTATCATCGACCGTTTCTTCAAAGTCAAATTGACGATTTGTTCCTTCTGGTTCTAACTTCAGTTTCGGCAGGAAATTCTGTGCTGCATTCAAGATTACCTGCAATCTCATTGACAGCAATTTATATCTGATCATATCCTGATTGTTTATAACTTTTCATTTTTTGTATGGTTACTGATAACATCCTTACACAATCTGATAAATTTATAGCTACAGATTGTAATATCTTCGAGAGTGAATTTATTTCAAACAAAATATCATGTCAAAGAATTACACCTCATATAAACTTGCAATTTTAAATATTTGTTGCTAACCTTCTTGCTTTAACTTTAGTTTCTGAAGCTCTGATGACGTCTTCTATTATTTGGAATAATGCATCACATATTTCGCAAAGTTGAAATCGTAAAGATTATAACGCATTTACTCTGCTAGTACTAGTAAGCTAGTAAGATATGTAGGTAACAGAACATAATAAATATATAACGAATATCTGTAAAATTGACAGCTAGAAGCCGTTTTGACAAATGCCTTTCTTTAACGTTATTGTATTGTCTTCACTTCAATGTATATGAATTTGGTAAAAATAGAGCAACAGATAACGAGCGCAAACGTCGGGAAATGAAAATATTTTTTAAGCAACTCTATCATAGACAGAACGCAAAAGTAGCCCAATATTACCTAAATAACTCCCTATCTATCACACACACAGGCACACGTTCCGAACCTGAGATATTGCCACTCCTTGCAAATGCTACTTTTTAATTCGATGTCCTATTGTCATAACATAATCATTTTTGATGATACTAATTAACTACAATTGCTGTAAAAACAATAATTATTTTACCTGATCTACTTTTATAAAAAACAAAAACTGAATTAGTATAAATGCAAAAATATTATACTGATATATTATATATCTGATTTACTGATTTTAAACACAGGAACAGCCACATGCTACTTCTCGAGACAAACTATCATTAAAATCAAATATTGTCAAAAATTGTAAGCTCAAAGTATAACTATCAACACGTAACACGTCAATTCTGTTTGTGATAATTGCCTCCTTCAGCTTTTAGAAGCGGCCGCGCGGTATATTACAAACAAAAATAGTAGCTTTGTCAGACCAAATGTCGTTCGGCGAGCGCTCGCCACCGATATACCTGCACCAAAAACCGAAATCAAAGGGTACCAAAACCGCTTAGGAAGAGGCATGCGATAAATCATAAAACGTAAGCATCAGTATCGGAATAATATAGAACTTGTAAGTTCGACTTGCGGTAAGCTTGCGAATTGATTGTCTCTCCTCTTGACATAACGTCCACAAGAATCACTATATCACACATATATTTTTTTTTTTAAACAGTGATCATTACTTTTCCGACAGAAGGATTTGTCTTGAATTTCTTAATTCCTGGTGATTGACGTTGATGATTGTTTATTTTTTTGTCTCAGGTTCAAAATGATGTGCCGAGGTCGCCTGTCGTCACCCGTGACGATCTTAACCAAAAAACTATATCCATCAATGAAACGCCCCAAGACCTCAGAAGAAAATGCTTTCCTTTGCATTCGATTGTCAATTGTGCGACTTCGAGAAACCCACCTTCCTCAGAACTTAGTAAATCGGATACTTTTTATAAATGAATTTATTATCGATATAGAAAGACTGCAGTAAAACTATATAACAATGGCGAAATACGTAAAAACAAAGTACAGTAGGGTTACAAAATACAAAAACAGTACACATCATCGTTTCGACCAAAAGGCCTTTATCAAGCAATGGAGAGGGGAAGAATTTCACTTCTCGCACAACACACAACATGTAGAGTCAAACAATAAGTTCTAACTAAATGAATTTACACTACCATTGCTGCAAAGCCAAATGCTGAAAAAACAACCGTATTATTTGGCAAATTATGTTGCAATTTGGAACACACAATCAGCAAATCGTATATTTGAAGTGTGCAAAATGTCATGTTTCTATCTTCATTATTAGCTGAGGGAACTGAAGTTGTGCATTATTTTCTAAATGTTCCTCGTACTTTTGTGATGCGGCAACGTGTTTTTCTGATTGGACACAAACAACAACCTTGTTATAGCTACCATTAATTATCTATTATAGTATTATCCATTAATTATCCATTAATTATAGTGGGTTTTAAATATCGTGCCCACAAACTTCTTCTAATATCTCAATAACCCTTGCACGAAATACAACGTAATTTTGCATGTGGTGTTAGACTTTCAATGACATTACGAATATATAATTTAAATTTATGTAGGTACTGCCGTTTTACTGAAGCAGCAATTTTTGTTGATCTTTGACTACCTATTAATTATTTTGGTAGCACAAAATAGAATTTACAGCATTAGAACAAAATTAACACTTTTGATAAGTCATAGGTGTATTTACATTTTTGCAGAGTGGAAATCATACAAAAAGAAATTATTTTATTTCAACTTGTACCTTCATTTCGATACAGTTGTCATGTTAAGAGGTCAGGATGATTGTGGTGGTCTTGAAAAGGACCAGATGTATACATGAAAATCTCATGCGAACATCTGTATTGCATCTTTTTTTTAACAAGACGACGTCGGAACTTTGTCTTCTTGTGCCACTACATTGTGATATGCTGGGTTGTGCATTATCAGACAAGAGGGCATATCTAATGTCGGAAGTATAGTTCTCTCAATCAACTCTCTAAATATGTGGCCGTTCATTTCTGTGTGATAGTCCCGATTATAGGTCGATTTCAGAACAAATAAGAGTTCAGCATCTTTAATTTCCTTAATGTTAATGTTTCTTTCAACTCATCAACTCAAACATTCTACACAATTCTCTTCGAATAAGCTCTCTAACAAAACTATCTACGACTTTCTCTCTTTTTCTTCTTCTTTGCGTTCGTTCTTTACGACCAATTTTAATTTTGTGATATGTTTGATCTTTGCCAAGAACGTGTATACGTTGACATTGGTTTGGTAGGCCTCTAAACGCATAGACATCTACACGTTTAGAATACGTGCATCCGATTTCAGCCAAAGCAATTTCTTTCTACCTTGCGTTCTTGTTTGCATTGTGCATGTACTTGAAAAGTCTTAGATCCAGCGATTGAATGTACGTGGATTTACTCTCAAAACGCACATTGCCCTCTTCTCAGGGATAGAAATGCTCCCACCCTTAGATTCTCTACAAAAATATTGATACATCTTCATTGTGATGATTTGAAGTGTTACAAAATGTACTCTTAACTCATTGTAAAGACCCTACAATATGGACGCCTCTGAAAGGAATGAGGCTATTGAAATGACCTTCGAAAACCAAACGTAACTTGTCCATTCAATTGTAAACACTTTTGATTTTCGGTAAATAATGGGAAAACACTAAAAACTCGTTGCTATTTGGGGTTTTTAAAATTACGCACCAATAACAACAATAAAGCTACTGTAAGCGTTTCAAATGTACGTCTAGTTCATGTTTGATGTTTTTTGTCTACCGTATATGAGAAAGGGAAAACCAGCTGTTTGTTTTCATTGCAATTATGTCCTTGCATTGTCATGACAATTAATAGAGCGCATGCAAAATATCACCTATTTAAGTTAAAGGAATTCGGACTTACAGAAGTTCAAACATGGTCATGAGTTTTAAAACGCATTATAGATGATAATGCTTATTTTGTGTATAATTGATTTCTTGATACTGAGAATGATTTCTCTCACAATGCTGACGATGCTTTTTTTTTAAAGGTAAAATGTCAGAATATAGTAAAAGAACTTACATTGGAGTCCAGAATATTTGCTGTCAAAAGTTTGCAACCAACTTCGTTTACCTCCAACTTTCCTGATGCATCAGACACTCTGAAATATGAAATAATTTTGCTAACAATTCTTAACATTATTAACATGTTTCTAGAAATATATGCAATAAAGTTGTAATGCTTATTACACAAATCTGATAATATTATGTAGACTCGAGACAGTATTACATGTATATTGATGAAGATGTAGATATCGGTGAAGATAGAGAAAACACAAAATGACAAAACATGCTGAATCGTGCATGTGACCATTTTACGAGCAAGACCTCGTATACATTAGAAGCAAGACAAACATTTGAACTTACAACTTTGAAATTTTATTTATTTTACTCATTTAGATTACAAAACGGTTTGCAACATGGCTAGATCAATGTGTACTATATCAGCAGATGGGAGATGGGGCACGTTATGTAACAGGATAGTTTCATAGCTCCCTATTTCGTCCGTCTTCGCAGAGATCTCTGCAGCCTAATAACACGTGTCAATCCCTCCAGTATCAATATACTAGTCGTATACTAGTTACTAGATCATATACTTCTAATCACAAAAAGATGGTAACGAGGAGACATTAAAACAGGACTGTCCATAGTTTTTAAATATTTGGGCGCTTCTGATTGATGGTTGCGGAAGCGTGAGCGCCATGTCATCTCTGTGCGCGTGCCTTTGCACGTCCATGCGCACGTGTGTGTGATGCATGTGTGTGTGTGTGTGTGTGCGTATTTCTGTGTGTTTATGTGTGTGGTAAAAATCATAAAAGATAGTAGCATGGGAGAAAATAGTTCACCTCTTAATAGAATCTGAGAATTTTCAGGTTTCGAGTCAAAAGGAAAAGTGTCTAAACACATCAATATCGAGTATAAGTGAAACATAGATAGATAAATAAAAGGAAAAAAGTTGAGGTTCATAGAATAGATAAACACATAGGAAAACCTGTAAAGTTTTATTTCTTGCTGAGCGGCGTTCTCGAAATCTCGATCGTCCCCTGCCTCGCTAGCTGGAGCAATCGGTCCATTGCTGCCAAGGGCCTTGAAGAATGCAGAATCTGTTTCCCATCTGTCGTCTGTTTGTGAAGTAAAGTAAACATCATTGCTGTCGATCAAAACTGCGTGGTAATATTAAATGGTGTACAGTAACAACAATGTGCAGGTGAGAGATCTTGTCAATAATTAATTAACGCACACAAATTGATGTAAATATGTTATTGTAGAATTATAACACGAATAAAACGCTGAAGTAGTTTCAGAGAGAGAGAGAGAGAGAGAGAGAGAGAGAGAGAGAGAAGGGAGAGAGGGAGAGAGAGGGAGAGAGAGAGAGGAAGAGAGCGATGAGAAATTTGGAAAGCTAGCCAGACGGAACGTATTTTTGTAAACTTCTACAATTGTTATCATAAATTCACCGACAGTGTGATTAAAATCTAGACTAATTTCAGCTATGGCGCGTTTCAAATCTCATGCCCATGTTTGATCAGTTGTAAGTCCGAAGCCCTTTAACAAAAAAATGTGCATGTGCCCTACTAGTGGTCATGACATTGCAAGGAAAAAATTGCAATGAAAACAAACAGCTCGTTTCTACTTTAGCTTTTATGCGGTATACAAAAAACAAGACGTACATTTGAAACGCTAACAGTAACTTTATTGCGTAATTGGTGTAAAAGTTGTGTTTTATTTTATTATCATACAAAACCTAGGGCCTCTTGGTAACATTTGCTACAGGCCCCGCTCTGGTTTAATCCGCACTGACCTCTTGGAACATTTACTACATGCCCGCTCTGGTTTAATCCGGCACTGACCCTCTTGGTAACATTTACTACAGGCCCCGCTCTGGCTTAATCCGATACTGACCCTCTTGGTAACATTTGCTACAGGCCCCGCTCTGGCTTAATCCGATACTGACCCTCTTGGTAACATTTACTACAGTCCCCGCTATGGCTTAATCCGGCACTGACAAGAGACCCTAGGTTGTGTACGATAATAAAATAACACAACTTTTACAAACTAACTTGTCTGGATTTAATGTGAGCAAATTTAGAGATAATACTAGACAAATCAATTTCTCAAGTAAATTACATTCAATGTTCATTAAGGTGAGGTTATTTAAACGATCTTGTCCCATCACGTTCCTTAGCTCACTTTTTATACGCTTTAATGTCGAAAAGAACGTACTCCGCTTGCAAGCGTTCTAAAATTCCGCTTCATAAAATGGACATTATTCCCGTTTCCAACTTACTCATCTTCGAAACTAGTCTGTACGCCTGATTACGATACTTTACCTTTTGATCCATGGTATTTGAAATGTCATCCAAAACTTGTTACATAGCTTTACAAGCTAAACATTTTCTGCCCTAGGCGTGGGGTCTCCAGAAGCGCAGGGCCGTAGCATTTGCTACTTATGCTATAGAGATAATCCAGCAATGATTAACGAAATTAATGAAGTGGCTTAGAAAGAACGACAACATCGATGTGTCAAAATCTACATTATGTAGAGCTGTTAGGGAAGCAGGCTTCACATTTAGAAAATATGCCTATATGCATATAGAGAAATTGCATCTAGCTGTGATGAGAAGCAAATATTTGCATGAAAGAGAAATGCGTAGGACAAAACTAGGACATTGTGTATTTAGACGAAACATGGATTAATGCTTACCACACCAATAAAAAGAATGACAGTCACCAGAATAAGAGATTACTACCAAGTGGCAAAGTGCAGCGTATAATAATTACACAAGCAGGCAGTAGACAAAATGTGATGTTGGAGAAAGCTGAACTCTTGTTTGTTTCGAAATCGACCGATAATCGGGACTATCACACAAAATTGAACGGCCACATATTTAGAAAGTGGATTTAGAAAACTATATTTCCGACCTTAGATAGACCACAGCCAGGCTATAGCCCAGGCCGTACAACTCGCCAGGTATTCCTAGACCTAGATAAGAAAAGGGGGCTGACTATATTCTTAAGATCTCTTTACGAAATCCATTACTGTACAGACATACATTTAATGACAAACATCGTAAATGGATTATAGATAATAATAAACTTGAGATATGGTCATAAAATGAATTTTATTTTAATCAAATGATCATGGTTTTATTCATATTTGGTTTTATTCATATTTAACACAGCTTTAAGAAAATTCAATGTAGAAGCTCAAAATGATTAACAAAGTATTGCAGAACAACAGTTGCATTATAATGTAATACATAGCTGTATAATAAGGTACAATATACATTTCTAACGGATACAGAAGTTGCTTTAACTGTAGCACACTTTGTTGTTCTTTTATATATGTCCATCTTACTTAGATCATTGATATGTAATGATAAATATTGTAAACAATTGACTATAAACAATTACTTGCTAGTGAAGTTTGAAGTACCCTTCCAAGTTTATACATTTTATAGACATTTGAAGCACATACAGAAAATTATATCAGATGAACTGAAAACAAAAACGCCCGTCATGCAAACATTGCAAATTAGCTTATACATATTGTTTCTTAAAGTTTGCTTTGAGATTTTGATGTGTAAACTGAAGGTTGTTGCAAAGTGTTAATTGATGAAACTTAATGTGAAAATTTGGCCAATTTTCTCTTGTTAGAAGAACTAACTGTTTTATCATTATGCATTTTTCTGTAATTGTTTAATAATACATTAGACAGTGGGGATAATGCTTTTGAAATAATGCTTGCCTTTGGACATCCATTAGCACACATACCACTAAATTCATCAACACAATGTTTCACAATACTACATGTAACAATATGGATAAGGAGCTTCTTATGCTGTTTACAAGCCAGAAATTTGCTTCTAATTCTGGTGATATGAGCCTCTGCATAGCAGCATATGACACAAATGTCAACAGTGTAATCAGTTTAGATGGGTATTTTAGCCTCCTCTATCCAGTAATTGAATGTAGTCAGTTGCAATCTCTGGCTGAACATCAACTGTCAGTGTTTTCTCCATTTGTAGCAAGGCCTTACATGAAATGCACTGAGTTTTCCTACTGATCTTACTGGAGATATATCCAGCAATATATACTAATGATTCCTCTGTACCTTCTACACAAAGCAACTCACAATCATTAGGATCAATGTGGAAAAACACTTTGTCTACATCAGACTGGATACCATCTTCAAAAACACTATCACATTCATCACCCTCATGACTCATAGCTTCAGCAAAGTTACGAATTGAAAAATGACCATAGACAGATGATGTGAGACACAATAGGAAGTAAATCTTCAATTTCTTTTCTGTTTCTAATATTTGTTCACTGATACTAGATAATTAGAACCAGACAATTGACGATATTCACCAAAGCGGGCTTCTAAGTTATCAGTTTGTAATTTTCCCAAAAGTATGAATTCTACATTGAAAGTAGAAAAGGAATACTCAGCCAGTTCTATCATAACAGTTACAGAATGCAGTAAAGCAGAATGGTTAGTTTCCCAATGGAAGTAGGCAACTTGCCCCATTCAGTCAACCACACAACAAAATTTTTCAAATAAAGAAACAATTCGCTGTTAATTGAAGTTAGTGGATTAGCAAAATTATTACAGCTATTCCTTCCCTGAATTTACTCTTAACATTCATAATGTGCCACCATCTCAAATGACCTCAATGAAATCTGCTGTTTCTTGACTTCCTTAACCTCAAAGCTGCAATATTGTACTCACTGAAAATTGCAAGAGCTAGTGAAACTTTCTGCCTCTCTATACTTGAGGGGCAAAGGGCTTTACTAGTTAAAGTTGGTGCCAACTTCACAATACTCAGACGCTCATTTTGATACAGTTTTTCAAATGTGAAAAAGAAGCACTTGTTACTTGGCTAGAATTAGTACAATTTGAGATTGATGTTTTATTCAGAAGTAACTCGGTTGTGGCGGATATGATAATGTCTGCTCTGCATCTTTCTGGTTCAGCTAATTTCTCCACAGACATTTCAACAGATGCACTGAGTCATACAATAAAAATATTTTTTTTACCAGCAATTCCAGGATTTTCTATATATGTACTGTTGTTTTTAGAAGGTTATTATAAACTTTACGGTTAACTGAGTTGTTGTCTGCAAGTACTGCCAGAACTGTGAAACCGCACTTTTGTACACTGTTGAT
>JADZMA010003060.1:0-10361 GCA_020796225.1 Arion vulgaris
TCAAAAATGTTTTGTTGGTATTTTCCTGTTTCATTTAAAATGTTTCTGTACCTTTGTTTCGCAGTTTAACAGTTCCGTAAAATATTCTTTCCATCTGTCTTTAATATCTTTGATTTTGGGTAAGGGTTTCTGACTTGTTATTTATAATGGTGACTGGATTGAATTGTTCTTCTCTTAGCCTCATTGCCTGATGCTTCTGTAAAATTTTCTTGTGCCTTAGTTCATGTTCCCTAAATGTTCTCCATACTTTGCCCAAAATTCTGATTTAGATGACTTTATTTTTACTATCCATTCTTGCTGTTCTGTATTTGGTGTAGTCTTCATCTAATTTTGACATCTGTAAAAACATTTTTTCTTTTCTTGTATAGACCTTTCTCGTCATTCCACCATGCTGTGTGCTTTCTGTGCTTATTTAACTTTCTAAGTCCACAATTTTTTTTCACATATCCATGATATTTTTTAAAAGTTTTGCCATTCTTTATTTATGTTGCATACTCCCTCTAGGGTGTTAAAAGCTGATGTAACTGCTCCTTCAATTTGATTCTTAGTTTCATTATTATTTAGCTTTTCAATATCTATTATTGCAATTTGTTGAGTTGTACTCCTGTTTTGTTTTCTAATTGGTTTTTGTAGAAACAGTACCACTGGTCTATGATCAGAGTCTAATATTGCATTTGGGATGGCTCTAGCGTTTTGTATTCTCCATCTTCACTCTTTTTGCTAGTATAAAGTCGATCTGTGATGCTTGATTAATATTATTCCATTTATACCAGGTTAATATCTGGCTCCTCCTATGTTGGTAAAATGTATTGGTGATAAATAGATAATGTTCTGCACATATATTAAGTAGGTGTTCCCCGTTGCTGTTGCATTTCGTTGTTGTGTCGCTGAATGGTCCTAGATGTGTCTCCCATGGTGTTCTTCGCTCGCCGACTTTTCCCGTTAAATCTCCATAATATATATGCTGTCAGTGTTGTTGACAATGTTTTCACTTAATTCGTCGAAAAATGTGGTTCTTTCTTCTTCACTATATGAGTCATTGCATGGTGCATAAATCTGTATGTGTTATTTCCTTTCACTATACGAGTCATTGCATGGTGCATAAATCTGTATGTTATTCCCCTTTTTCACTATACAGCATTGCATGGTGCATAAATCTGTAGTGTTACTTCTTCTTCACTATACGAGCATTGCATGATGCATAAATCTGTATGTAAGTTACTTTTCCCCTTCACTATACGAGTCATTGCATGGTGCATAAATCTGTATGTAGTTACGTCCCTCTTACCTTGCGCTGTTCTGATACGGGTGATTCTTTCTGATGTATACTTTTTCTAATATAAATTTGGCTGGTAGGGCAATAATGAACCCGACTCCATGTTTGTTGTTTTTGCCTGGTTGTGTTCCTCGCCATGTAAATATGAAATCTTTATGTATTTTCTTAATACCCTGTCCTTCTTTTTAGTGTCGGGTACTCCCATGATTGTGATTTTATGTTGGATCATATATTCTAGTATCTTTTTTGTTTTATCTTGTTGCTTTTGTTTTATTGTTGGTTTTTTAAAGGGTTAAAGCTCTTTTAAACTGAGGAACGTCCTTTCAACCTCAGGACGAACATTGTTTTTGTTATATCAGGCGTGTATCAACATAAATAACACAACACTGATCTAGTCCATCGAATCAATCTGGGAACACTCATGACATGAAAAAGACAGGTGTAAATAGAGATTAGAAGTAGAACAGTTCTAGCGAAAGCAATTTTTATGAAAATGAAAAATATACTTGGTGAATTACTACCAATGCCACTACGAAAACGAATACTCCAGTGCTATATTGATCCAATACTTTTGTATAGCAGCGAATCATGGACAATGAATAAACAATCAATACGATCATTTGAAGCCACAGAGATGTGGTTTTATAGAAGAATGCTGAAAATTCCATGGACAGCGAAGAAAATTTATGACGAGGTTTTAAATCAGACCTGCACACAAGAAACCTTATCAAAAGAATAAGAATCCGACAATCAAGGTTCTCGGGCATATAATGCGAAGAGAAGGTTTAGAACATTTGGTAACAACAGGTAAAATTCAGGAAAGAAGAGATCGGGAAGACAGAGGGAGAAGATGCTGGATGGCCTGACATCATGGTTCGACACAAGATTGAAGTCAGAACTGATTACATGCACCAAGCAGAGAGAGTTGTAGAGAGACATGATCGCCTACGCCGGCAGGTATGGCACTTGATTGATTGATTGTAGGCCAACTTCTTCTTTTGTCGCCACACAGGCCAACAAACATGAAAAATAAGAATGAACTCCTATCGGAGAATCTAATAACTTGTGCCGTTTCGTTACTCTGTAATGTGTGACTGTGTGCCGTTTCGTTACTCAGGTAATGTGTGACTGTGTGCCGTTTCGTTACTCTAGTAATGTGTGACTGTGTGCCGTTTCGTTACTCTAGTAATGTGTGACTGTGTGCCGTTTCGTTACTCTAGTAATGTGTGACCGTGCCGTTTCGTTACTCTAGTAATCTGTGACTGTGTGCCGTTTCGTTACTCTAGTAATGTGTGACTGTGTGCCGTTTCGTTACTCTAGTAATGTGTGACCATGTGCCGTTTCGTTACTCTAGTAATGTGTGACTGTGTGCCGTTTCGTTACTCTAGTAATGTGTGACCATGTGCCGTTTCGTTACTCTAGTAATGTGTGACTGTGTGCCGTTTCGTTACTCTAGTAATGTGTGACCGTGCCGTTTCGTTACTCTAGTAATGTGTGACTGTGTGCCGTTTCAGTTACCTAGTAATGTGTGACTGTGTGCCGTTTCGTTACTCTACTAACGTGTGACCATGTGGCTTCTGGAAAGATCCAAGTATAGAATATTTTTTCACTTTTGGGCAACTCAAAGGGTAGTGTTCTGTCAAATTATCTAAATTTTGATTGAGCTTGTATGAATTGGTCACTTAATTTCAGGTTCTGCAGCTTTTCAGCTTTATACAGTCTAACTAGATGTTAACCCTAAGGCTAAATTGCTAGTATGATGATATGTGTCAAGCAAATTACTAACATTAACATGGCACAGGAACTATCTTATCTTCAAGAATGTCAATGCTCATTAAGAGAAACAGACAAACGTTCAGGAAAGAATTTTGGCTGCTTTATGCTAAATTTAGTTCCATGTGTTTTTTAAAACTTGTCCTTGTACATTGTCAATCGTTGTGCAATATGCAAGACTGGAGATTATCAACGCTTCAGATTGAAATACTTATTCATAAACTATCGAAATAAGTATTTGTTAGCAGGAAACCACATTGTCATTTTACACATTCACTCGTCTTTCTCTTTTCCTCTGGACACAGTTATATTGTAATGTATACTAAATTAGTCAGTATACAGGCTTTGCGTTATCTTCAAAAATACTACGTGCCAGTATATCGGTTCAGAAGGATGAAAGAGTTAAATCTCTGATTTTCAATAGTAATTTCACACTCAATCACATGAGATAACAGCTGTTTTAAAAATCAATCTAGCTGCATTAGCTAAACACGTAAAAACAAAGTACTATAGTTTTACAAAATACAGAAACAGGGACGATAAACAGCAATTTTTCGACCAAAAGGCCTTTATCAAGCAAACAATGCAACAAGAATGACGAATTTCGAGGAACACTACAAATGGACGATTACATGTGGAAACATAAACCTATCTAATGAAAATCTGGGAATAAAACGAACAACGAAATGAGTGCAACACAAAGCCGGAAGTGGAAAAGAAGAGAAACAATAAACAATATAGTGGATAAATAACACATATAAGAGACAAACACACATATAGATTACAAGGCACGAGATAAGACAGTACTCAGAAGCATAGGAATGTAATACGTTGAGTCCAAGAGGTCGCAAGGTGCATAGAATGAAATAAAACGGTTCTCCAGGGCGAATCGAATGCGATCATCGGAGGAACATGATCGGATGGCTGTGACCTGGACATCGTCAGCTCCTGAATGGCCAGTATCATTGAAATGAGTGGCCACGGAGTCAGGCGCATTGGCGAATATTGCGTAAGTGTTGGGCGAATCGGTCACTGAGCCTCTTACCGGTTTCACCAATATAGGCCTTGTTGCATCGTTTGCAGGTGATGGCATAGATGATATTGCAGGACTCACACGTGAAGCTGTCTTGAATGACATACGTAGCTTTTGGAAAGAGACAGTGCGGGTCTGTATTACATATGCACATGTATTACAGCGCCGACGGCCACACTGGATGGTGCCAAAGTGACTGGATATTAGGCTTGAGGCGACTGTGTACCAACAAATCCTTGAGGCTTCTGTCCCGTCTGTATGCCACCAAAGGATAGTGTTGGAAGACTGAACGTGTTTCAGGATCAGACTGAAGAGTAGGGAGATGATGGAATAAGACCTTCTTCACCAGGGAACTATGAAGGTGGAAAGTTAAGATAAGTTTAACCCTGTCAGAATTGGAGGTTCTATGTATGTTGGAAAGGGCCTCCTGGCGAGCAATTAGCTGAACCCGATGCATGGCAGATGTAAGCACATTCTCAGGGTTTAGGCGCTGGCGAAGAAATCAAGCATCTCGTGAGCTCTATCGAGAAAATCGTTGTCCTCGCTACAGAGGCGACGAAGGCGTAAGACTTGAGAGAAGGTAAAAGAGTCACGACAATCCTGGGGATGGGAAGAGGTGTACAGAAGAAAGTTTGTGTATCAGTAAGCTTGTAGTATACTGATGTAGTGATGGTAGATAGGCTGATGGTGATAGTGATGTCAAGAAAATTGACACAAGAGGTAGAGATGTGAGAGGTGAACCGAATAGCAGGATTGAAGACATTAATGAAGTTAATGAAGCGTGACACATCGGCTTCAGGCATATCGGTAATACCAATACAATCATCGATGTATCTATGATACACGTACGGAAGGGGCCATCATAGGTGTTCCATACTAAGTGTTCAAGATGACCCATGAATAGACAAGCATAACTGGTCCCATTTTGGTCCCATAGCGACCCACTAATCTGTCTAGCTGCATTGCATAGTCGATTCTTTGAGGTTAGATTTCTTGGCAACATCATACAAATGTCAGTCTTGAACTTGACTTTAAAGGAAGACATATATATATATATAAAATGGTCTTCTTCTTTTCTTTGCGTTCATTCTTACGACCAATTTTAATCACTCTTTGTGATATGTTTGATCTTTGCAAGAACGTGTATACGTTGCACATTGGTTTGGTAGGCCCTAAACGCAGACTCTACACGTTTAGGATACGTGCATCCGATTTCAGCCAAACCTCCTCGGTCGCCTCTTACGACATGCGAGGTAACAGTGGTTCTATTCTTTACACCCCAAATTTGGGCTCTGGTAACCACTCAGGCAGATAAAATGGTCTAAATGCGAAGGATTGATTTTATTGCACTGGGTTTACCCATATGGTTTCGTCCCTGTCGGCAGAAATTACTTGCAGACGTAACATATTACTCGTAACATATAACGGTACGAGAGAAATATATATATTAAAATCAATATTCCAAACAAATATGACTTGTTTATGTATTTTGTTAACAGTTTGATTCTGCCAGTCAGAAATCTTTTAAAGTCTTTTTGACCTTTGAACAATTTGCAAAAGCAAATGCTGTAACCTACCAGCTAGCCCCATTGTTAAGGCACCTAAAAATCTCACTGACAGCTAAACAACTAATAATCAACAGCATTTTTATACATACTTTGCGTTACCAGAGCCAAACATGGACAATGAACAAAGTGCAGTCTCAAATAATAACTAAGTGTGAAATGCGGTGTCTGCGAAATGTTACCAACATCAGAACAGACAGTCACCAACATTAGCATAACAAAGTTGGCACAACACCTTGCTTGAATTACAATAAGAAACAAAGAATTAATCAGAATGCATCAAACTCCACAGTATACAGAGTCTTCTACAACAGAACATCAGAAAAGAAGGCGAGAGGAAGACCACGAAAAGAATGGTTTCAGATAGAATAGCAGAATCCTGTTAAAGCGCAAAAATAACAATCACCCAAACTGCCAGAACAGCGCAAGTCAAAAACAAAAAAGGCACGACACTGGCCACTGTGACGACAAAAGAAGAATAAGAACAACCAAAAAACGATGACATTTAGCACATTAAATGACAACGTTTGCTGTCCGCACAAAATATGAAGCGAGTTATTTGTTGCCTGACTATACAAGGACATTCCACATTAAGAATGAATATCAACATGGGTTTTTCCATATTGTTGGACGCAGATGGAAAATTATGGGGTGTATCAAGTTAATTATCCGACAACGGCAAGCAGAAAATAACGCACTTAAAATAAGTAGAAGTATTTTGCCTCGCCACCTTTCACAATGACTCTCTTTCTCTCTCTTAACAAAACCAAATTACAACATTTAAATTGCGTTAAATTATTGTGCACGCCTGACATTTTCTTATCCAGATTATATTTCCTGTGGCATTTTTCGCATGGCAAAATCGTCTCATAATGCTCTTTAAAAATTGGTTATACGATATTCTTTATTTACACGCATGGTATCAAATTATGCTGAGATTTTCTTTCTTGAAAAAAAAAATGATTTTTCTCATTTTTGTGCAGATAAAAATGTAATGTCTAGAAAATTAGAAGTAATTAACAATTTTGTAAAAGTTGCACTAAAATGTCAGTATTCTTCTAATAAATTTTAGTATTCATCTAAAACAATGTCAGTATTCATCTAAATAATGTCAGTATTAAGCTAATAAAATGTCAGTATTCATCTAAATAATGTCAGTATTAAGCTAATAAAATGTCAGTATTCATCTAAATAATGTCAGTATTAAGCTAATAAAATGTCAGTATTCATCTAAATAATGTCAGTATTAAGCTAATAAAATGTCAGTATTCATCTAAACAATGCTAGTATTCATCTAAATAATGTCAGCATTCATCTAAATAATGCTAGTATTCATCTAAATAATGTCAGTATTCATCTAAATAATGTCAGTATTCATCTAAATAATGTCAGTATTCATCTAAATAATGTCAGTATTCATCTAAATAATGTCAGTATTCATCTAAAAATGTCAGTATTCATCTAAATAATGTCAGTATTAAAAGAGAAACATCTAACCGAATGGATTAATGGCGTTATTCCCATGGGAGACCGCAGTTCAATTCACGGCACAGGGCCTATAATTTTCTATTGTGATCATAAATGAAAAATCCTAACCTGAACAGCTTCGTGGCGACTGCACTAGCCATGAGACCATTAACTTACTTCAGGCTCACGTCCCATCTGGGCCTACGCCGTCCTAAAAGCGGTACTATATGCAGTTTTAATTTTCTTAATTTAAAAAAATTATTCTCATATTACATCTATGTAACGAAATGTCAGTATTCATCTAGAAAAAAGTCAGTATTCATCTAGAAAAAAGTAAGTATTCATCTAACTTAATGTCAGTATTCATCTAAAGGAAGTATTCTTAATGTCCATATTCTCTAAATTTAAATATTATTAGACAACATAATTACAACTTTTAATCTTTTAAATATTAATCTATTATTAAATCAACAAAGAAATTATATATATATATATATATATATATATATATGTTAATGATAGCAATTTATGAAATTCCCGCACCTCTAAAACCCATCAAACAAACAAAAATACCAGGACAGCTCTTCTAATGAGAACAACAAAATTTGAGAATACAGGATCAAGCAAAAAGCCGACACTTCTGTAAAATCTGTTACTGTCTAGCTATGAGGAAAAGACGACATAAAGATGTAGTTGCAGCTTTAAAAATGTCAATATTGATTTCACACTTTACGTCACATGTCTGACCATACTCATACCATAATTGCTTTCATCGTTCTAGAAGAGAAATGTGCAAGGTACTATTTCATTTACATTTAACTCATTCCCTACCATTGGCCAGTACAGTGGCTTACAGATGAGTGGCATTCATACCACCAGCCGCTATAGTGGTTTTTTAACATAGTTCATTTGCTTTAACGGGAAGAGATTTATGGAGCACAAGAACCGATCTGTTCAACACAAACTCATTTGTCAAAAACATATTGTATACTCAATGTTGCAAAATGTAGATAAAAGGAAAATACAAAGAGTTGTGAAGGCAACAAACCCACAGTAAACACCCACAAGATCACACCAGCAGAGTAAAACAGAAAATAGCACACAACAATCTTTCACTCTAGAACAGGAATGGACTTGCCCAGCTATCACATGCACAGAATAAAGCCTGCTCAGATTTCGGCCAGTGTGTATGTCAGACAGAAACACAGACTCTAGAGCACATCATGCAGTCCTGTCCATCATACATACACCAAGGAATGAAACATGGCTCCGTAAACGAAGCTTGCAGCTTTGGGGGATTTTTTCCCGATCCAGAAGCACTTGAGCTTTTCAGCTCTTCGGCTCGGTGCCATCGACATTGTAACCCTTCGGTTCGGTGCCACGAACACCGTAAATCTGGGGAATCTGTGGCTTTTTTCTGCCATCCCGCGGAATTGAACCCGTACACACAGAGGATAGTCACCCGTAGTCCAACGCGCTACGAACACGCTGGGCAGACGGGCAAGCTTGCAGATAAAGTTATGGGGAAATCACGAGAACTCCTAACCTTCTTCTTCTTCTTCAGCGATCTCTGGTCATGCGTTTAATTTACTGTGGACCACAAACTGGGCAGACAGCTTCAGGTCTGTCAGGTTTCCCCAAAGCTTAGTTTTCAGGTCGACTGGGTGGCCACATGTTGCTTCTCAGCTCACAGAAGAGGACAGTCTTGCAGGATATGCTCTGGTGTCTGTTCTGCCTGCTGACACCCACTGGCAGAGAGCTGTTTGGATTTATTCCTAGTCTGTATAAGTGTTTGTTGAGTCTGGGCAGTGTCCGGTGCGTGCAGTCGAAATATAATGACCTGGTCTGTTCTGCTTAGGTCTTTGAGGAGTCTTTTCCATAATCATGTCCAGTGTTTGCCTCTCCAGTCTACTGCAGATTTTCCTCTTGGGTGTATGAGGGTTTTGACCTCTTGAAAAGACAAGGGTTGGTAAATTTGCTCTTTGGCACTGCCCTCCTTAACTAAGACATCAGCACTCTCATTGCCTGCAATGCCACAGTGAGATGGAATCCACTGCAAGTGAATTTCTGCCTTTTCTGAAAGCTGAGCAAGTTCTCTTTGTAGTTTTTGTACTGTGCTGTCATGTGGATTTAGCCCAGGGCTTGTATAGCTGACAATGAGTCTGTAAGAAATACTATTCATTCTGCAGCTGCTTGCAGCTGATTCATGTGCTGTGCTGCCATCAGAAGGGCTATGAGTTCTGCTTTGTAGTTGGAAACATATTCTTCCAGTAGGAGCCGCCAGAGCATTGTACAGTGGTAGCATCTGGGTGCCTAATGTACACCCTGCTCCACCATCCATGGTTGCATGTTTCTTCACTGCCGATCCATCTGGTGTAAATTCTTATCCAGCTGTCTTCTGGAAACATGTAATGGAGATGTTCCATTGCACTGCTTTTTTCACTAGATTAGGCTCGGCATCTTGCTTAATAATTTAGGGATGGAGGTTGAGAAGTTTAGTGGTACCGAGTCTGGTTCCCAGTGATCAAAAAGCAATTCTTCAGGTATGGAATTAGGATTTAGTAGTTCCAAGTATGACTTTCCTATTTCTTTTGCTTTGTGGTTTAGACTTGTGCGCTTTAGTCTGTTCTTTGTTCTAGCTGCCATTTTTCATTCAGTGGATGCAGAGGCATTCTTTTATCCTTTCAGTCTGTAGAATCACTTTTCTCCTTCTTCTGTCTTCCAAGGCTGGATGTTGGCTGCCTTTTCCATTTCTACAATTGGTGTAGATTTCCATGGCTCCCAAAATAGCACGCACACCTGTTTTGTGTTTTTTCCAGTATCGATTTGTTTGAATGGGGCTGCTGATATCCATGTCGATGATGCATATTCCAGGGTCGGTCTAACTGCACCTGCGTACACCCGACTCAGATCTGAACATCAGCCCCCAGGTAGTTCCAGCCAGCTTCCGCATCACACTTGTTTCCTCATAGCCTTTCTGTTTGTTCCCATTATGTGATGTTTCCATGTCAGACGACTGTCAAGCTTAACTCCAAAAAGGTTGGAGTATGGGAACGGGGAACGATATCATCGTTAAATTTCAGTCGGAAGTGTTCTTCCTTTGTTGACAATGAGAAAAGCGTTGCTACAGTTTTGCTCCGGTTTATTTCTAGACCCCATTTACTTGCCCACATTATGAGTTGTTCAGGCTGGCTCGAGTTTGTAAGATGGCACCCAGAAACTCGAAGTGTGCATCAGCAGCTAGATC
>JADZMA010003061.1:0-10361 GCA_020796225.1 Arion vulgaris
TTTGTTTTAAGGCACTTTGTAAGCTGATATTCATGTTCGTAAGGCTATTCTTGATGCCGCGCTTCATCTTTGCGTGGTCTTCCTCTGGCTTGTACTCATTATACTTTTTCTGTGTGGCTCTCTGTGGTAGGCGATACCAGGCATTCTGGTCAGGTGTCCAAACCATTTAATCTGTTGTTCTTTTATTAATTGCATGACTGGTTTCACATCCAGTCTCCTTCTGATTTCTTCATTTCTAATTTTGTCTCTTATTGTCACACCTGCAGCTCTTCTAAGACACCTCATCTCTGTTGTTATGATTTTCCACTCATTAGCTGCTGTTATCGGCCATGTTTGACACTGGTAACATAGTGTTGGCCAGAAAATCGTTCTTATGAGATTTGCTTTAGTTGTTAGCGTATCTATATAGAATGATAACAAAACTACAGGATTTCATTAATGGAGAGAAAATCTTATGAAAAAGTGAACGTTGGACTCAGTCAGGATACAAACCCACAACCTTCAGAACAACAGCCAAGCAATACAAGAGACATAAAAAGAACTAGTGAATTGTTCAGGAAGTGAAGACCCTCCTCTTCTTTGCAGGATAGCAAATATGAAGAAAGTCATATTGAACAGACTATAAATACACATGAATATTCTCAACAAATTATTTATCAAATTTGTTTATTTCTTAAAACATTTTATTATCCACAAAATAGTAGTGATTTATTTGTTTTGACTTGATTTAATGACATAAGTGTATGGTTTTTTATTTTAAATAAAGATTTTAAAGTGTTTGTGTTCATGGATTTTCACAACTCTCTGTATCACCAACATTGTCAATAAACTCCATTGTTGATGCTCTTCCCTGCCATGATGTTTGGATGTTCAATATCTTCTCTCTGTCTATCATCCTCTGTCTCTTCAAAGTAGTTTTTCCCATTGTGTCAATGAGTTTTAGCCTGTCTTCCCATCTCTCTCTCTCTAACCTAAGACGCCCTTGGTGAGTAGGGCAGTAACAAATGCATGCGATTCTTCTCTGCTCTTGGCCATCCTCAGCATTTTGTTTTAGCTGTGATTCATTTCATTCAGTTCTTGTTCTACTGTCCTCCATGTGGTTTTGGATCTTCCATGCTTTCGTTTACCCTCTGTTGTCCATCTCAGTGCAATTTTCTTGACAGAGTTATTATCCATGAGGCTTCGCTTTACATGCCCCAAAACAACTATGACTTCTTCCTTCAGGTGTTTGTTAGAACGTTCTTTTTTTCATGGACCTAACTCAGCACATCTATATTTATCAATTTAGTAGTCCATTAGATTATTAATATTCTTCAGTAAAACCAGATCTCTTTGACCTCAAGGTTTTTTCTTGCCTATTTCTCTCTCGCGATCGCCACCCAGACCAATGTACCAGACTTCCCCATAAATTGTATTCATGTGGAAATCTGATTCATGTAGCCTTAGCATTGGTGTGTTTACGTCACATCTTTAGCGCCATCTGGAGCTATGGTGCTTATCCTTCGGCGATGTGTCCGGTTTTAGCCAGCGTTTACTGGGTTCGCTCTCCATGAGCCTTTGGCTGTCCCCAGCCGACCTGCAAGGCAGCAGGTTGATTTTCTGTTTGGGTTTACTTCCTTAGTCTTTGTCTCTCCCGAAGCTCCCAAAAGGCAGTGGGGCTATTTGCCGATAGCTGGGGGTCTGGATCTTGGATATCAGGGTAAATCCACTCATATCACAAGTCTGGGGGTTAGACCTCCACCGAGATTTTTGTCGGATTAACTCAAGGACATTCAAAAAAAAAAGAATCCTCACCTAGGGAGTCCATCTCCTAGGCGAGCCATTGTTCCTTTAGCCTTTGACCTCACAGTCAACGTTCCCAGTCTACACCGCTGGGAGGTGGGGGTTGACTTGCGTGTTCTAAGGGTCATCAGCAGACTACTAATTTTTACTTTTCGCCCCTCCCAAGAGAGACTAGTCGATCCCAACCATGCTGAATGCAGAGCTAGGCTCAGGACACCTTGTAGACCTCTTGCCTATTTGTTTATTGTCCAAGATTCATTTCTATTTAACAGTACTAGAAGTGTAGAGGTTAGGCACTCGCCTCTATGCCAAAGATACCAGGTTTGCTCCTTGTGGAGCCATTTGTGTATTTATCCAGAGATCCCTGATATCAGTGTAGGTGAGATCGAGTTCCTAGTCCTATCGGAGATGGACGATAAAACATAGGACCCGCGTTCAATTTGAGCACATAAAAGAGCCCTTCTTCTTCACTTTCAACTCCCAACAGAGCACAGGTCTTTAACAAACTTCTTTGCCCAGCGTGTTCGTAGGGGTGGACTACGGTGCTATCCTCGTGTGCGGGTTCAATTCCGTGGGATGGCAGAAAAGCCACAGATTCCCCAGATTTACGGTGTTCGTGGCACCGAACCGAAGGGTTACGATGTCCATGGCACCAAGCCGAAGAGCTGAAAAGCTCAAGTGCTTCTGGATCGGGAAAAAACAAAAAACTTCTTCCAGCTCTCTGAGTTCCTCATATGTAATCTTATTATACCATCTGAATCCCTCTATTCTATGTAAACATCCATTTATGAATGTCTGTAGTTTAAAAGAACGATTGGCAGTTCAAAATCAAGAAGAACAGGCTGAAAAGCGCTAGGCTAGCAAAATTCATTAGAAAATATTGAAAATTAAATTTCTAAAAATATTTTCAAATTTACACTAGGACCCTTGCCGATGCAATGGAGTTTGTTGCACTGCCGCTGTGATCTTCATGTGTAAGGAAGAGATCGGAGCACACATGGTTACTCACTGGAGTAACCATAATGATGTCAATCAATCAAACAATCAACCTCTGAAGAACTCTTTCTTATATCAATAGACAGTTTTTGTTGCATAATATGACATTCACTTTCTGAATGTAGCTCTTCCTAGTCATTTCTCGTGTTCCATCTGCCATCTGATGTTATTATCAGAGCATTTAGATATTTCAATCTTTTTAATAGTGGCATGACTCCCTCCTTTATGGTTATGTTTCACAGATATGTCCATCTTGTTGCTATTCAAACTGATGACAACAGAGAAAACAAATGTAATAACTGAAAATTTACGCTTGAAACCCACAATAATATGCGATAAAAGATACAGATAAAAATAAGATGTATAGAATGGCAAAACGAATACACAAAATACAAGAACATAGTAAAGTGGCACCACAACAGAATCACTACAAGCGTCAACACTTTGCAGATGGGTGTCGTTGGCAATGAGAGAAGAACATGCCAACTGGCTATGCCACCATAACAGGGGACAGTCAATGGATATAGCTGACATTTTGAACGCCTCATAGAGTGTGGTCTCAATGAAGATATTCATCTAAATAAGTCCACGCCAACTACTAGATTGCAGGAGCTGGGTTTGAAGATTGGAGTAGCAAAAAAACAGCACAACAGGTACATGAGTAGGCTCATCGGTCAAAATCGAACTGGTACGGTCAGTCTCTGGACGCTGTTGGACATATTGCGAAGGAGATCGGAGCACCTATGGACATGTCTGGAATGCAATGAAGATATTCTAACTGAAACAATGACCACTATGAAAAGATAATTTTGAAATATGAAAAACCATAAAACAGGATGAGGTTACCAATAATATTGATAAAACTCTAAAACGTAGAAATAAAACAAACCATTGAGGCCAAATACTTAGGTAAATTTTTACCGCAGACGGAAGTATCGATAGAGAAATCAGCAATCGATGTATAAAAGCTAACCAGGTACTGGGACAGTTAACATCACTGTTATCACATAAAGAGATACGCAAAAACTAAAGCAAATTTTATAAGAACGATTTCATCGCCAACACTATGTTACCGTGTCAAACATGGCCAATAACAGCAGCTAATGAGCGGAAAATCATGACGACAGAGATGAGGTGGCTTAGAAGAGCTGCAGGTGTGACAATAAGAGACAAAATTAGAAATGAAGAAATCAGAAGACTGGATGTAAAACCAGTCATGAAATTCATAAAAGAACAACAGGTTAAATGATTTGGACACCTGACAAGAATGCCCTGGTATCGCCTACCACAAAGAGCCACGCAGAAAAAGTATAACGAGTACAAAACAAGAAAGCCACCAAAAGATGAAGCAACGGCATCAAGAACAGCCTTACGAAAACGAATATCAGCTTACAAAGTGCCTTAAAACAAGCACACATCATCACTACTATAAAAGTAAATGATGGAAGAGAAGAAGATTGGAGACTGGACAATCATTTGTGGCGGTACAGCCACTTATTGACTGAAGGCTACGGCTTAACGTGGACGGTAGTCGTCCAGTGGAATGAGAGGATTTTTCCCACTATTGGAAGAAAATATGACACAGGTCTACGACAACGTGAGTAGATGGTTTATTACAGATAACCGTTGCTTCCAGCGATATGTGGTCACAGTGAACAGAGGTTGAAGTTGCATCTCCATTACGCTAATTGGACATTCTGATATAGAGAATCTCTGCTCTTCATGCAGAGACCCCTTTCTTTCCACAGCTGATATATCCATGGAACGACAAGACTGATACAGTTTGAGAACATCGATGTGGCAGGAGTTTCTAAAATACCAATGAATATAATGACATACTGTCTCAAGGACTCCTGCTCTGAATTTAATCTCGAGATACTTCAAGCCTTTTGTACTCGGTCTTTCTCCAGGCTGTTAAAAACCTTCCCTCACAAGAGGAACAAGATGCTGGCATACTTGTAGCCTTTGTGGATCTTTTATAGGCAGTGTGATCCTCACTGCCATCCTTGGTGTGACACGCATTTTTGAACCAATTCCGTATGTATCAAGTACTTTAAAAGTAGCTGGTTTTCAGCATCCTATCCGGATCGGCAAACATAGACTCTTGAGGTCAACAATAGGATATCCAAAGCCAGTGCTGCGTTCGGAAGGCTACGTGTCACTATGCGGGAGTGGAAGGGGATAAGCGTAGCCACAAAGATGAAAGTTTACTAGGCCATTGTGCTAACCACGCTGCTGTACGCAAGCGAGACATGGACAGTGTATAGCAGACACCCAAGAAAACTAAACCACTTCCACACAACCTGGCTACACAGAATACTAAAAGTAAACTGACAGGACAAAATTCCAGATAGCGAAGTCCTCACAAGAGCAAAGATCCCAAGCGTCAACACCTGTTGCAGAAGGCCCAAGTGAGATGGGCTGGTCAGTTGCTCGAATGCCTGATAAACGCATCCCAAAACAGTTGATGTATGGCGAGCTTGAAGTGGGCAGACGTTCTGCTAGTGGACAGAAAAAACGCTTTAAAGACACTCTTAAAGTGTCTCTGAAATGTTTCGATATAGATACCACGTGCTGGGAATCCATGGCGCAAGATCGCCAAATGTGTAACACAGAGAGAACCGCATAGCTGAGAATCATCGTGCCGTTGAGTCACAGAAAACGATCTGCGCAAAAGACAGAACACCAACACTCATATGTTTAACTTTGATCATGTATGCCCAACCTGTGGTAGGGGATTGTGTTCTAGGATTGGACTCTACAGTCACCTCTACATACACCAGAGAGGTGCAGCAGCACACGTCTGAGACTTGTTATCATCGCTTGCGATGGGCGGCTATTATTATGGTTCGTTCCAAAATTCGTGATCACACTAAGGTTTAATTTGTACGAAATCTACCTGATGCATAATAATAATAATTCCTCTCGTACCGTTATACGTTACATAGGACCTGCAAGTAATTTCTCCATACAGCTCTATCCTGGGCAACTCGCTCAATCTGCTCCATGGAACTGAGACCGATATTTCCTGCCTCTCTCAGCAAAGTTCCTTTCAGGGTCTCCTTAGGTCGACCTCTCTTTCTTGAACCCTTGCATCCCACTTCAATGCCTGCTTGATATTCGTTGATCATTTCTCCTCAAGGTGTAGCCCAACATATCTCCATCTTCTCTTTCTTATAACAGTTGTCACTATTGGTTGACTAGACATGTCTCTGATTTCATCACTTCTCCTGAATTCGTTCCATTTTATATTCATTATTTTTCAGACATCTATTTTCAAATGCATTCAACTTGCTTTCTATATCTTTAGTCATTTTCCAACTCTCCTGGCATATGTTAGGATTGATACAACATTTGAATTGAAAATTCGTAATTTAGTTTTAATACTATATAACTTGCAGTTCCATATTTTATTTAGACTTTTAAAGCTGATGTTGCTTTGCCAATTCGTATCATAATTTCTTTTTAACATTTCCTGTGCAATCAAAATTGCTACCCAAATAGATGAACTGCTCTGTTATTTTTATCATTTTAGATTCCAGTGTGATATCTGCATTACTTGCCATATGTGTCTTCATTATATTTGTTTTTCATAGCTTATCTGCAGTCCAACTTTTGATGCTATAGATGACAAGTTGTCTGTTTTTCTTTGCATATCTTGGTTGTTTCTCAAGGCAATATCATCTGCAAAATCCAAATCTTCTAGTTGACGATTTTCTACCCAATCGATGCCAGTTTCGCCCCTGCAACATTTTCGCATCACCAGTCAATGGCCACTCCAAACAATAGCGGAGATAGAATACAACCTTGCTTTACTCCGGTTTCAACCATAAACCAGTCGCTGTATACCTGATGCATACCAGTGATTTTTTGCAAGCAGTTTTATATATCTCACGACCTTACGAATACATGTTTAACTAATTGGTAGGTAGCTTGTTTGATGCAAAAAACGTTTTTGTTATATAATTTTGCATAAGCACAACAAAATGATCATCAAAGTTTAGAACTTACAGTAATACACAAATGGTGGCGAATGATTGCAAAGGCGTATTTCTTTACATATTATAAAAAGAAAGGTGACATAGTGAACAAATATACATTCCACTCAGTGCCGGATTAGGCCAGCGCAGGACCTGTAGCAAATTTTAGCGCGGGGCCCTAGGTTTTGTATGATAATAAATAATAAACACAACTTTTACAAACAAACTTGTTTCGATTTAATATGAACAAATTTAAAGATAATACTAGACAAATCAATTTCTCTAAGTAAATTACATTCAATGTTAATTAAGGTGAGGTTATTTAGACGATCTTGTCCCATCATGTTTCTTAACTCACTTTTATACGCTTTAATGTTGAATAAGAACATTCTCCGTTGCAGTTAGTAATCATTAAAGACAAGTAAATTCGTAAGACTATTTCTACATTTGGGAAACACCCCTGATGAATTTTCCATTATAAATTTATAAAATTGCAGTTCAAGAGCCTCATGCTTTTCGTTGCCAATAGCAGCAGCTACATTAGTTTTAAGAAGTTCAGCGAACTGCAAAAGTTCGTCGCCTAGGCTTTCTTCCAAATCCTCTTGGTAAGAGCTGACAATAAATTGGAGTTATTTTCAAGATCTCTTCTGCTGTAAGAAATTTTAACTGCCAAAGTATTCCAAATACACCAGTCACTCTATTGTTCGCTTGCATGCGTTTAGTTAAGGCAGAGAATACATTATCAATTATGACAATAAACACCTGATTTTCAAATTTTTGTTTGGGTGTTTGATTTCCTACAACTTTATCGAGCGTAGTAGAGCCGCTGAAATCGTCGTACTTAGTATTTCGCTTGCGTCGTCTTGAAGTTTGTTGCTGATATTCTTGACAGTCAGTCAGGATTTTGACTTTGGCCTCAATATCTGAAAATGTAGGCCGCATTACTTGAACGTAACCGTGTAACGATCCATAAAGGGCATATTCCGTGTTAAGGTCTTGATCAGGTGACTGTAATGAAGCGATAGACGCTTGCAAGCGTTCTACAATTCCGTTCCATAAAATGGTCCTATTCCGTTTCAACTTACTCATCTCCAAAACTAGCCCATACGCTTGATTACGACACTCTACCTTTTGATCCATGTTATTTGAGATGGCATCCAAAACTTGTTTGATAGTGGTAAAACCACATAAAAGTGCCTTCGTCGCATCAGCTCGGGCAGACCACCTGGTGTCCGACAGTCTTTTCAAAGTCGGGAGTTTTGAACATGTATCTTTCAGTGCTTTTGTAAGAATGTCCCATCGATAGGTAGAAGCGGAAAAGAATGTAGGCTTTCAACTAAATCGGAAAAATGGATGCTTCTATACAACATTCTGCAGCACACTTAGCAACCAAATTCAGTGAATGCAAACGGAATTATTCTGCGTACTTATTTATCTCCTTAATGCGTGCTTGTAAGCCGTGGTATTTCCCATTCATGTTGCTGGCATTGTCATAGTTTTGATCACGACAGTCTTTGATATCAATGTAATTTTTGTTTAAAAAAATCAAGTAAACTTTGGCGAGTTGTTCAGCAGTATGACCTTCCATATCCAAGAACTTGACAAACCTTTCCACTGGTCCAGATGGTAACACATAGCGGACTATTAGAGTGAGTTGGTCCACATGCGAAATATCTGGAGTAGAGTCCAGTGATACTGAATAGTATTTGCATTTCTTAATTTCGGAAAATAATATGATCCAGTAAGCTTGATGCAATTAGATGGATACATTTCTCACATGTTGTTTTCGATATGTATGATGTATGTCCCTGTTCTTTATTGCATAGTATTTATATGCTGAGCCAGAAAAATGTCAAATTTGGCTATTAATTCAAACAAACCTAAATAATTTCCATAATGAGGTGAACCAATAGTTTCATCACTAATCCGAAATGCAAAACCTTGTTCTGCTAAAAATTGGATAACTGAAGTAATTCGCTCTAAAAGTGTCCGCTAATATGTTTGTTCGGTCTCAATTTGGCTTACAAGTTGAGAATCGACACGCACATCCTTCTTTTTGCAACTAACAGCGAAATTATCGCTTGTCTATGGGAGGTGCTTTCTTTATGTCTTTTCAACAAATTATTTGCGTTTTTCCAGTCGTCAAATCCTTCTTTCTAAACGACCACTTGCATTTATTTTAAACTAAGTTTCGCGCAAAAACATCTGAACAACAGAAACTTTAACTGGGTTATGAATAAAATTTAATGGTCCTTTTGTTCAAGCTTTCAAGTTTTCGTTTATTAGAAGCGTGTGCAAAAGGGGGACACTCCTACACACACACAAACTGTAACTTGTTAGTGAGATCAATGTGACCGCCCACATTAGACCGAAATTGAGTAAACATGAACTTGGCCCTAACCTAAATAAGAAAAATTAAAAGGGGGATATTATTACCCACCTCCCAACCTTGGTTCCTTGTTTATGACTAGTGACAGCTTAGCTCTGTCATATGGCGGGACCTCCAGAGGCGCGGGCCCGTAGCATTTGCTACTTCTGCTATAAAACCGGCGCTGCTTCCACTTCTATAAAAGAAAGTAAATGTTGCGTACATACGCCAATGACAGTCGGTATGAAACATTGTGAACTGATTAATTCCACGGAATTCCCGATTTTGACTTGCACTGAATTGCATGTAAAACACGGAAATGCTTAGTTGTAGATAAACTTGACAGTCGTATTGTAAAATGTCGACAAGTATACCATATCAACATCGCTGCAATTTTAGTAATAACATATAATAAAATCTTACAGAACTAAAGGTTTGTGTGGGGAAAAAATACATTTGGAAGGTCGTCACTGTTACCTATATAAATGTAAAAATCAAGAATTTCTGACAAGTGGATGATTTTATATCGGTCGGTAAAGATGATCACGAATTTGGAACGTACTATTTTACGCGATGTGCATTTCAGTGTTTCTACTGCCGCTTAGTTTTCTTTCGTCGGTATGTTGGTGTATTATTTCTTGGGTTGGGAGGAAGGGGGGCAAATGTTTATTATTTTGTGTATATCTCGTGATCAATAAACAGCATTCAATATTATATATATTCATATTATATTTTTCTCATTAAATTTTATTATTGTTTTAAACTACATTAATTTGGACTAGTTTGCAACACCTTGAGCTAATTTAACTATAAGTTACTATTTATGATATCTCTTATTACTGTTTAAGTTTCTACTCAGATAATTCATTGTACTGTAAATTATAGATACTTAACAAATTCAGTTCATAAAATGTGAGATGAAAGTACGTTAGAAAGCTGTAGTAAGAAGGCTACATATCTACTACGTCAAAATTGAAAGCCGACTTCAGCAGGTTTTCTAGAATGGAATGCCTAAGTCCCAGTTAATCTTAATAGCCGCCCATCGCAAGCGATGATGAAAACAATCTCAGACGTGTGCTGTTGCACCTCTCTGGTGTGTGCGGAGGTGACTGTAGAGTCAATCCTAGAACAGAATCCCCGACCACAGGTGGGGCATACATGATCACGGTTAGACATGTGCGTGTTGTGTGCTCTGTCTTTTCGTGCTGCTCGTTTTCTCTGTGACTCAACAATAC
>JADZMA010003062.1:0-10361 GCA_020796225.1 Arion vulgaris
GGTATGAAATTTATGCTTTTTAGATCTGTTTTAGTTAGGGGGTTTGTTGGATATCTTAATATCATCATCAAAGTACCCGGCCCCTTCCCCGGAATTTGGGGCCCCCATGACAGCCCCTAAAAAACCTCTCTGCTCTTCCCGTTGACCGCTCAATGACTTTCCCAGATCGGACATTTTGGAAACATCGCCCTCAGGTTTTTTTCCATTTTACTTGGCCCCAAAATTATCTTCTTATGCACTTTTCGTTTGACAAATAGGTAAATAATAAGGGGCTTACATTTATCTCGTTTATATTTCCGTCAATTCTGTCGTCTTTAAAAAAAGATACTTTCTAAGTTTTTAATTCTTTATCTTGCTTCAACCGTGCTGTTTAATGTATTTACATAAACCCAAATGTTCTGTGATTATCAGATATCTTTTTTAAATTTTACAAACTAAATTTTATATTAAAGAATAAGAAGCGTTTTTAAAAATTTTTTTTCCGTTTTTCCTGAATTCTTTCTTTGCATTTTCTTGTCCAAAAAAGAAATTCAAGTAAATTATGTAAAATTCTAGTGATAAATGCAATCTCAATCAATCATCCATGCCTGCCGGGGGCGTCATTCTTCCAAACTTTTTTTGCTTGGTGCATTTCATTTCTGACGTCGATATTTTGTCGAACCATGATGTCAGGCCATCAACATCTTTTTTGTCTTCACGACCCCCTTCCCCAATTTTACCTGATAAATGTTCTAAACCTTCTCCCCTTTTCCCCGGCCTTTGATTTCGGTTTTATTTTTTTGATAAGGTTTCTTTTTTGCAGGCGTTAAAAAACCTCCACGTTTGTTTTTTTTTGCTGCCCAGGGAAATTTCAAATTCTTCTGAAAACCACACCGGGGTTTTTTCCAAAGTCGTATTGATTGTTTGTTCAGTGCCCATGATTCGCTGCCAACAAAGAATTTTCAGTATAGCATTGGAGTACCTTTTTTTGGTTCATTTGGTAGTTCACGCATAG
The DNA here is from genome assembly GCA_020796225.1 of Arion vulgaris. Lineage (NCBI taxonomy): Eukaryota > Metazoa > Mollusca > Gastropoda > Stylommatophora > Arionidae > Arion > Arion vulgaris. Next base: position 995 of record JADZMA010003062.1, read on the forward strand.
TGTGTTCTTATTTTCAAAAAAGCTGTTTTTTCTATTCTACCCCCCTAATCTCTTTGTACATCTTCCATCTGGTTTTAAAATGTTCCTAGATACTTAATCGAGGGATTTGTTTCTGTTGTGTTATTTAGATTTGCATGTTGGTTTTTTGTTTCTTGGAGACAACCATAACCTCTTTTCTTTATATTCATGCTTAACCTTTCTTTTCACTTTCCCCACTAGTTTTCTAAATTTTTTAGATCTTTCATTTGTAGCTGAGTTGTGTCATCAGGACCAGGTTGTTTTTTTTGCCCACCGACTGCTTTCCTGCTTTTCTACTATAGATCTCATGATTTTTTATAAAAAGTTGAATGGGTCTGGGGGAGACCCCCCTTGTCGTACTCTAATTACGCCTGATAGTTCCCCAATCTTATCTCTGTCTAAGGCTGCGGTTTGTTCCCAGTACAAATTTTATCAGCAAGATTTTTAATCAATATTTAATTTTCTAACATGCGATTTTTTCTCCATTTTTTACTTTATCAAAGCTTTCGAGCATGAAACATGGGTATAAGTCCAACTTCATTTCATTGATCTTTCCATTATTTTTTTTGTATATATTGCGTTTTTTGTTCCTCTGCGTTAAACAAAGCCACTTTTTTTCCTTAACTTCTGGTTTTTTTTGTTTCGTCCCCTTTCATAATAATGCTGAAAAGTAGTTTTGTTACGTGACTCATGAGGCTGATTGGCGGTTTCTTCGCATTTATCTTTCCGCTTTCTTTGGTAGTCTAAAAATGGATTGTCGTAAATTTTTGGGACATACCCAGTTTTTAGTTCATTAAAATTTTTAAAACGCCTATCCCAATTCGCCTGTTGCTTCTATTTCTTCTGTTGTTATTTGTCTGGTCCGGGGGTTTTCCTTTTTTTGGCATGGCATTGAAACTTCTGATGGAAGTATTTGTGGTCCTTCATGGTTGAAATTTAATGTGTATTTCTTGTCTTTATCACTGTAAAGCCCTTTAAATTTACTCTGTCCATCTTTCTTTTTCTTGTCTTTTTCCCATCGGATATCCCCCTGCTTTGATTTTAAAATCCAGTAGTTGTACGTTTACGTCTGCCAAGTAATTGTCAGTTTTGTATATTTTTTGGGTTTTCTTTGTGTTCTTTTTCATCTTTTGCTTTTTTCATTTAGCCCTTTTTTTGCTTTTACTTTTTGTCTTTCTCTTTTTTGATTCGACTATTCTGCTTTTTTATTTTTTTTCCTTCTTTTTTCCCAAATTCCCAAAATGTCTTCCCACCCATTTTTTTTTGATCCGAATTTTGTGGGGTTTTTCCCTTTTGACGTTTTTTGATTCTTTAAGCATCTGCCATTGTTCTTCATTGTTTCTTTTTTCCCAAAGCGTTATATCTGTTTTGTATAATGCGTTTAAATGAGTCTTTCACTTTTGTGTCAGTCTTGAGTGTTGAGGGTTCATATGATGTTTCTTGCCCCCTCTTTATCTTCTTCAGTTTTTCTTACTTTTCCTATGTAGTGTTGGCCCTGTCCAATTGATGGTCTTGTTTTATATTTATAGTCCATTTCAAATCGTTTTTTTATCATAATATACAATTTGATTGTGTGTGTTGTTATCGGGACTTCTAGTCCATAGTCTTCTCGGATGATGTTTAAACCAAGTTTAATTATCATTTGTTTATTTTTGCCCTTTCTATAAGTTTTTTCCCCCTATCTTTTTTCTCCCCAATCCTCCGTTTCTCTCTACCTTTTCGGGCTACCTTAGCATTAAGTCACCTTCAATTGTCACTTCATGGCCTTTTCTGTTTAAGCTATTTGTAACTGGTTGTGAAATCATCAGTTCTTCTTCTGTTATCTGTTGTTTGCGTATATCTGTATGATGTTGATATCACTTGTACCCTGAGTTTAATGCATTACTCTTCTGATATTTCCCGAATCCTTTACCATTTTTCTCTCTCTGCGTCTAATATTATCCTACTCCTTTTTGTGATTGTTTCCTCCTGAATATATTATTTTAAAGTTGTCTGTCATTTTTCCCGCACCTTCCCTTTATTTCCTTATTCCTAATATGTTAATCCCGTTCTTTTATTTCTTTGATGTTTTCTAGTTTGCCACTTTGTTAAGGGTTTAAATTCCATGTTCCCATATTTAAAAATTTTTTCATCTGTTGTTTTTTTGGTCTGGTTTCATTTTTCTTTCCGTTAGGTTTATTTAAAATAAATTTTCTGGGGTATTCACGGTTTTCCCCTTTCTTTCCGTCGGGGGTGACTATACTGGGGGGGTCGGGATTTCTCAACTGAGATCATCCCTACCCTCAGGGAAAAGAGACCATAACTGACATTAATTTCAGCTGCTCTACATTCATTCCCACCGCTTCATGGCTTCAGTTTACCCAGTTACGTTACCAGAACACCGTGTGCTGTCTGCCCCATAAAATTTTCCATTTCTCGAGAGATCCCCTTACCCCCTGTGGGGAAGTTTTCAAATGAAACAAAAGAAACTAGACGAACTAAATATCCTTTCTTTGAAATACACATCAAATCCACTGAAAAAACCCAAAAAATAAACCACAATCCAGCACCACCCTTGAAAAATGGAAAGTTCTGTAGTAAATGCAATCTCATGACAAAATGTGAAAGTTTTGGATAAAAAGCAATTCATTGACAACAAAATCCCGTTTAGTTTCCTTTTTTTGTAACTGTCACTTTTTTAAAAAAATATTTGACATGTTTGCTATCAAAAGATAATATAAAATATACATGATATATTTGGTGCGGGGTTAGAAAAATTTTCCCCAAAATATTTTGACCTTAATCTTCCCGTACCGTGATGCCTGTTTCAAACCCGAAATATGGGAAGTCAGTATACTTAGGTTTTTCTTTTCATTAAAAAAAGAACCTCTGTAACATTTTTTTATTTTCTTTTCCCATCACAAAAATGAAATAATGTTACACATTAAACAAACCCGGTGTTTATGACAAATCTGAAGTAATTTAACCGGTAAACACACATAGTCACACCAAAAAGCGGAGGTTTTAGACATTTCTATCACATTACCATGCAATCTTCAGTGATAAAACAGCATTAACAAAACCAGTTCTAATGTTTAAAAAAAAGCATAACAATGTTTGAATTATTAAATTCTAGGTGCCCAAGACATTGCCTATTTATATTGTGTTTCATTTATAATATTACATCCTGTTAAAATAATTTTAATAGCGTAAAGATACATGGGGGATACATTATTATTCAGCATTTTGGAAATTGATTAAACATTTTGGGTACTCTCACTTTTTGTAAAAGAAGCTTTGTTCTTTTTCTATCTTATTTATTGTTCTTTAGATTTCCTCCGCTTTAGACCAGGTCAATTCCCAGTGTTCTCCGGGTTTTTTTGTTAGTTATCTCAAACGACCCAGGACAACGTTCCCCGTGTTCTTCGGCTTATTGATCGTTGAAATTTCCATCAAAATTGAAACCCGGACAACGTCCCAGTGTTCTCCGGCTTTTTTATGTTTGATTTTCCGCTGACACCAGGACAACGTCCCCAGTGTTCTCCCGGGTCATTGATCATGTTGATTATCATCAAACTTTTACCAGGACAACGTTCCCAGTGTTCTCCGGCTTATTGATCATGTTAGATTATCATCAAAGCTTGTCCCAGGACAACGTCCCTAGTGTTCTCCGGCTCATTGGTCATGTTAGATTATCATCAAGCTAGACACCAGGACAACGTTCCCAGTGTTCTCCGGCTTATTGATCATGTTAGATTATCATCAAGCTAGACACCAGGACAACGTTCCCAGTGTTCTCGGCTTTTTGGGTCATGTTAGATTATCATCAAGCTAGACACCAGGACAACGTTCCCAGTGTTCTCCGGCTCATTGATCATGTTAGATTATCATCAAGCTAGACACCAGGACAACGTTCCCAGTGTTCTCGGCTATGATCATGTTAGATTATCATCAAACTTGACACCAGGACAACGTTCCCAGTGTTCTCCGGCTTATTGATCATGTTAGATTATCCTCAAGCTTGTCACCAGGACAACGTTCCCAGTGTTCTCCGGCTTATTGATCATGTTAGATTATCATCAAGCTTGTCACCAGGACAACGTTCCCAGTGTTCTCCGGCTTATTGGTCATGTTAGATTATCATCAAGCTTGTCACCAGGACAACGTCCCCAGTGTTCTCCGGCTTATTGGTCATGTTAGATTATCATCAGCTGACACCAGGACAACGTCCCTAGTGTTCTCCGGCTTATTGATCATGTTGATTATCATTAGCTTGACCCCGGACAACGTCCTAGTGTTCTCCGGCTTATTGATCATGTTAGATTATCAACAAGCCTGTCATCGAGACAAAGTCCCAAAAGTTCTTCAGTTCCTGGCGGCTGCCTAAAGGTCAGACTTTCACTCTACTAGATTGATTCCTATAGAAACGATGCCGCGACGATAGATCAGGTTGTCTGCAGTTGAGCGTATGCGTTAATATCACCTAAGTTCTACCTAGAAGCTGTCACACTCCGTCTTCATTAGAACTAATTTCGCTTTCTGTGTGGGCTGCCCCCCACAATATTTCCATTTAGCGATAATGGATGCAAAACAGTAATTTGTTTTGGCTACCGCTGTTTCCTACACCCTGACTCGAGATTATAACTACGCTTGCTGGATAATCCATTGTTGGGCACATGTGGTATTTAATTTGGAACACGACTTACATTTATTGCCACACTCCCTTCTTTGCCAGATGCTGAAAGGAAGATAAGAACAGTAAACTGCAACCTACAAAGCATGTCTAAGAGGCAAATGAGGTAGGTGCCTACTTGTAGAGCGCATTTAACTCTGCACAACATACAATCCCTCATATGCTCAGATCACATATAAATCACAAAGACTGGTTTAATAAGTGGTCTTTTTTTCAAACCTCCACACTGACCACTTGTTAACCACTCTTTATGATTTGTATGTGATCTAGGCCTAGAACGATTGTACATTGTGCCAGTTATGCGCCTACAATAGCAGAACTAACTCGATTTCTGCGATGCTCTCGAATCTTCAATACCAGCTCTTGCAATCTAGCTGTTGACGTGGATTGGTTGAAATGAAAATTCTCCTTTTTCCGCCAGTCTGAGGTGTTCAGAATGTCAGCTCTATCCTATGGCTGACGCCTGATATGGTGGTAGTGCCAGCCAGTCTGTTTGCTCTCTCAGTGCCAACGACAGCAATGTTCCTCGGAAAGAAAATAAGTGTAATTCTGCAAATTGTTGACACGTGTAATGATTCAGTTCATTGCCTTCCCACCGAACCAGCTTCCACCTTTTAGATCATACTCAATCACTCAGAAAGCACACATGAGTGTAGTTTTGTGACTTTAGCCATAGTAGTTCCTTAATCGCCACCAGTACTTTCATTGTCATTCTACTTGTAGTCATACTAAATGACTACGACTTCTTTGTCATTCTGTCGTATGAGCTTGAGTCACCTTCATTGCAGTTTAGAATGCCAGCTAAATAAGAAACTGGTTATAACGTATGACCGTCGTCCTACAATAAACCACCAATGGAACAACCACCCAAAAGGTTATAATTGATGACCACTTCTGACATGTAAAGTGGTTTATACATATTCAAATGAGTTGTGATTTTTCAATATCCCTCCATGGAAGATTATGGAATAATTTGTTCATTTCCAATGAGAGTTTGGATTATAAGTATTCATATTGTTAATGGATGAGACTGCTAAGTGCGGTTTCAGGTCTGATTAATATTCTGGACATAATTGGATTTATCTAACTGTATAACATTTGTACTCAACTGCTTTCTTTGATTGATTGATTGATTGATTAATTGATTGATTGATTGACCATCATCATTGCACTTCGTGAGAAACCCATGCGTGCCCCATCTCTTTCTTCCCAGGAAGACCTCAGCTGCAGTCACAAACTCCGTAACACGGCAAGGTCCCGATGTAATTTTGAAGATTGTAAGATATTTGCAGGAATGTTTTAGTCTTCAATATTAGGCACAGTTTTCAGGCTGCTCTTCGTTTTAAACTCCAATGGTTCTTTGCGTGCTCAAATTGAACACTGACCACTTTTATCGTCCGTCTCCGATAGGACTAGAATGTTTCCTACACTGGATCAGGATCTCTGGGAAAATATCCAGTTGTCCATGAGGGCGTGAACCTGATCCCTTTGACACGAGGAAAGTACTTAACCTCTTACGTCACAAAGCATGTACGAAAAAGAAATGATAAATAGAATATGAATTTCCCAAATGCATTCAATGACATGGCAAGGTATGATAACCAATCATTCAATGACATGAGCAAGGTACTGATAACCAAATGCATTCAATGACATGAGCAAGGTACTGATAACCAAATGCATTCAATGACATGAGCAAGGTACTATAACCAAATGCATTCAATGACATGAGAAAGGTACTGAAAACCCCAAATGCATTCAATGACATGAGCAAGGTACTGATCCAAATGCATTCAATGACGGACAGGTACTGATAACCAAATGTCCAATGACATGAGCAAGGGTACTAATACCAATCCTTCAATGACATGAGCAAGGTACGATAACCTGCATTCAATGACATGAGAAAGGGTACTGATAACCAAATGCATTCAATGACATGAGCAAGGTACTGATAACCAAATGCATTCAATGACATGAGCAAAATTCTGATAACCAAATAAATAACAAATTGAGCTAAAATGGATTATCAAATGCTATTTTACTCTATATTTTGGTATGGTTCAGAAACATGGACAATAAACAAGCGTTTAAAAAAACCATAGTTAATCCTTTAAAGTGGATATGCATAAGAATTGTCTTTTCAGGAAAGGGAAAAAACAAAGAACGAAAAGTTATAGAAAAGCTAAATTAAAAGGAATTACTACAGAAAATAAAAATAAAACAAATATTTTCTACAAATTTAAAGAACATTTTTAATCACAACATTATTGGAAGAAAGTTGAAGGACGGCAAGCAATAGGAAGACTGAGACATATGTGGGAGGGACACATCAGAAGATGGGCAAATTACAACCAGGCAGAGTATAACATCAAGGCAAGAGACAGGATGTTAGAGGTCCATTGCAGATATCCTTCAATGCAGAGACGGCAACTGATAATCGTGATTATCTTTATAAACCATTGAATATTTGATAAACCCTCCGACTTAGCAACACTATTGTTGCGTTTTTGTTTTTTATATACAAGGATGTTTTATCAATCTTTTCTCATTTCACTTTCGAAATAACAGATGCATCAATATTTGAACTGCAGTCGACCCCGTAACAAAACTTTGAAGCGACAATAGGTTTTTACCTTTAGTACTATGACACCGGTTCGGTGACCAATAGCCAAATAACACCATATTACTATTCCATGAACTATCTACTACACGTATTTGAATATGTTCTAATGTCTTCGACTACTTCGTTTCAGCATGGCCAAATATATGAATGAACCAGCGTGTGGACAGAATAATCAAGCATATGATGGATTAGATAAGGTAAATCATGAACTAATGGTTAAAAGAAAGAAAGTAATGCTCTCAGGTAGAATCCAGAGTTCTAAGTCTTTTCAGCAGATGGGGACAGGGATCATGCAATTCTTGTGTCCTGGTTTTATACATTCTCTCCATCAACCATTGTCCATAGTTAGTACACATTCTCTCTATCAACCCATGTGCCCCTGGTTATGTATACATTCTCTCTATCAACCCATGTGCCCCTGGTTATGATACATTCTCTCTATCAACCCATGTGTCCCCTGGTTATGTATACTTTCTCTCTATACCTTGTGTCCCTGGTTATGTTACATTATCTCTACCCAACCCATGTGTCCCTGGTTATGTATATATTCTCTCCGTCAACCCATGTATCCTGTTATTATCATTCTCTCTATCAACCATGTGTTCCTGGTTATGTATACATTCTCTCTATCAACCCATGTGTCCCTGGTTATGTATACATTCTCTCCGTAAACCCATGTATCCTGGTTATGTATACATTCTCTCTATCAACCCATGTGTCCCTGGTTATGTATACATTCTCTCCGTCAACCCATATGTCCCTGGTTATGTATACATTCTCTCTATCAACCCATGTGCCCATGGTTATGTATACATTCTCTCTGTCAACCCATGTGTCCCTGGTTATGTATATATTCTCTCCGTTAACCCATGTGTCCCTGGTTATGTATACATTCTCTCTATCAACCATGCGTCCTGGTTTGTATATATTCTCTCGTAACCTGTGTTCTGGTTATGTATAATTCTCCCCTACCCAACCCATGTTTTCCCATGGTTATGTAATATTCTCTCTATCAACCCATGTGTCCCGGGTTTATGTACATATTCTCCCCGTCAACCCATGTGTTCATGGTTTATGTATATATTCTCTCATCAACCATGTGCCCCTGGTTATGTATATATTCTCTCCGTCAACCATGTGCCCTGGTTATGTATATATTCTCTCCGTCAACCATGTGCCCCTGGTTATGTATATATTCTCTCTATCAACCCATGTGTCCCTGGTTATGTATATATTCTCTCTATCAACCCATGTGTCCCTGGTTATGTATATATTCTCTCCGTCAACCCATGTGTCCCTGGTTATGTATATATTCTCCTCAATCCATGTGCCCCTGGTTTTTGTATACATTCTCTCTATCAACCCATGTGTCCTGGTTATGATATATTCTTTCCGTCAATCCATGTGTCCCTGGTTATGTATACATTCTCTCCTTAAACCCATGTGTCCCTGGTTATGTATATATTCTCTCCGTCAACCATGTGTCCTGTTATGTATACATTCTCTTATCAACCCATGCGTCCCGGGTTTTATGTATAAATTCTCTCCATCAACCCATTTTTCCCATTATTATTCGAGAAAAGTTTGATGTCAAGCTTCTGGTTTGAAGTTCGCTGTTTCATATGTGGGTCGTATCATTATCCCAGGCTGTTTTGTGTGCCTTTATCAACATCATCATCAGTTTGATTGAACCAAGGACACTTGAGGCAGGGATAAAAATATTGTCCCCTAATTCGGCCGTGTTCAAAATGACATCCTGATCTTAACGAGCAGTTTGGATTTTTTCTGGGTTTTGGGGGTTTTTTTGCAGTCGGGGTCGCCGGCCCCCAAAGATCGACACCTTGAAAAACCCCCTTTTACGACATGCGAGAAAAAGACAATTGTTCTATTCTTCGCTACCCTAAACCACACGTGGGTGAGTGTTTTCATAGCACCTAACATTCCTCCCACATCCACCTCGACCCACTATCCATAGCTAATGCCTGTACTATTCTAGTTTTCATAGTCATGTGTTAGTTCTTTCGTGTCAGATTAATAACCCTGCGTGTTTA
>JADZMA010003063.1:0-10359 GCA_020796225.1 Arion vulgaris
AAAATGGTGTTATCGTAGTTTTCCTACTAAAAAAATATATAAAATATTGCTTGATAAAATATTTTGGTAATATGGAGATACTTTAAAGTTTATAATAAATTTCAGATTTTCTAAAAAAACGTCACATACAAGTAGACTAACCTGATTTATTGTACACAGTTTCACCGATTCACAATACATTCAAAATGGATGCCAGTTATGAACTTTTTTATTACCCAACATTCAATGCGCGAAGAATGTCTTGTATCTTCCTAAAAGAACGGTCTCTCAATGCAAATGTGACACCGTGTGAAAGGAGTATTGTACATAAAATATAATTTTGAAACGAGATTACAGTGATCGACAGAAATGACACCGAGTTGATTTATTCGATACAGATAATTCTTGACGTACATGAAACATAGTGATGATGATACTTGTTTGTTCCTGTTCTTAATGAGGTAGTACTGTTTTATATATTACTGGGAAGACATGCTTGGTATTGCCACCACGTTGATATTTTGAAATGGTAGAAGAGTAGAATGGAGATATTGTTAATAGATGTAGGAAAAATCTCTGACATTCATTTCTATTAGAACACTGATTTTTGTATGATTCTGTTGTTGTTTAGTTTTTATAATATGAAGTCCCAGTAAAGTGACCTAAATAAAATAAAATGTGAGTCGACTATCGTTTAACGACTGTTGGTGTCATTATTTACAGAATTAGCAGAATAGAATCATCATAAATTCACGTCTCCAGGAATCATTTTTATTCAGTGTAAATACCGGTGATACCAGACCAATTAATTGAATAGGGAAAATATTCATCAGCGTTCTTCAGAGTGGATGATCTGGTGGCCGTTTAAGGCTCTGATTTCGGTGCTGTGCCCAGTGTTAGAGGCATAAAATCAATCACGCCCACTGCTACACCACTGCTACCCACAAGGCATGTTGTAAATGGCAACTGATATAGGACCTAGGGAAATTACTCTAGTAAATAAAAAGCAGCGCAGAAATCGAATGTGCTGACCTAGATGTAGGTGCAAAACTGACACAGCGTCCCATACACTTAGGCTCAGATCACATACAAATCACAAAGAGTGGTTAACAAGTGCTCGATATGAAGAGTTCGAAGAAGAAGAAGAAGCATTAACTTCCTTGAACCAGGTTTTAACAAATATGTCTAGTTCCTTCTTCATAGAGATGGCAACATCCCAAGATATTGTACTGGCTAGACTCAGCTTCATAGAGATGACAACATCCTGCAGAGAGTATTGTACTGGCTAGTCCCTTCTTCATAGAGATGGCAACATCCTGCAGGGGTATTGTACTGGCTAGGCTAGCTTCATAGAGATGACAACATCCTGCAGAGGTATTGTACTGGCTAGGCTCAGCTTCATAGAGATGACAACATCCTGCAGAGAGTATTGTACTGGCTAGGCTCAGCTTCATAGAGATGGCAACATCCTGCAGAGAGTATTGTACAGCTAGGCTCAGCTTCATAGAGATGGCAACATCCTGCGGAGAGTATTGTACTGGCTTGGCTCAGCTTCATAGAGATGGCAACACCCTGCAGAGAGTATTGTACTGGCTAGGCTCAGCTTCATAGAGATGGCAACATCCTGCAGAAAGTTGCCAGCAACAATCCTAAAGATCAAATGAAAACATTACACTTGTGACTCTGTCCGGACTCAAACCCACAACCTATAGAGCAACAGACAAACGCCTTAACCACTTCGTTACAGAGATACTGCCAAGTATGGTTTCGCACAAAACAACATATACCATAATATTATTAAAGTGATATTTTACTACATTTTTCTCATGACACAAATGCTTTTCTCATTATTCTCATACTGTCTTTGAATGATTCTCTATTTAGCAAATCAATTTCAATCTCTTACAGTTGTATTTTATTTATATTCACAGCTTGTGGTAAGGATCTAGATGGTGCATGCCACTTCGTTGGTTCTCAGTTTTTGTACAACGGTATTTACTATCGCTGTCAAGGTAGAATTGAAAGAAATCTAAGAGTATATTACATCGAACCCCAGCCCTTGACAACACCACCTAACTGCACTGCTGAGGGAACCGTGTACAAGAGTTGGGACAAGTTTACACTTTCTGATGGTTGCCGTGCACCTATCGTGTCAGAGTGGGGTTGTGGCAGTATTAGTCCTGAGGGTACGTCTTCTTGCTAAATTAACTTCTGTTGTTATTTTGTATTTTACTGCCTCAACATAAACATTACTTGCATGTATGTGGGCGTCTGTAGCTTAAGTGGTAGTCAGCTCGACCACAACACAAGTGTACCTGGTTCAAACTTTGTGGCTGGCAGTTTCGACCTCACCGTTAAGAAAGCAATAGCAAACTATTGAACGTATAAGTAGTGGCTCGAAAATCAACGACTCGTTTACTGTGGTTGATGGTGACGTCTTGTAAAGGATATGCTACGATTTTCATTTCACTAGAGACGACAACACTAGCAATGTCTCCATTGTTTCAAGTATCAATAACAACTTTACCAATATCTCCATATGCTAGCCTCAATAAAAACACCACCAGTAACTCCATCAACAAGTATCAATAAAAACACTACCAATTTCTCCATCAACAAACTTAAATAAAAATAGTCTACGGAATACAACATTGATACAATAAAGCAAATGAAACTATAGGGCAAATGATATCAGTTTAAACATTGTCCATACAACCCATGCACAATAAATTCGTATTACGCAACATGACCATTCTCTTGACATGATTTTACCTGTGCTAAATCTGGACATTGACATCAATCGATAGAAGAAAACTAGTCACGTCAGAGATGAAGTGTTTCTAGGAATACTGGGAGTATCATGAAAAGACCAATTCGGGAATGAAGACGTCAGAAAAAATGTCGGTACAATATCAGTACTGCACTATAAATAAACAACAAATTAAACGGTTTGGTCACACAAGCAGATTACCAACAAACCGTGCATCTAAACGGGAAAACGTAATCAAAACGCAACCGATGCAAGTGGGAATAGTTGAAAAGTAAATCGTAATAGAAAGTTAGATGGGACTAAAATTTCGATCACTGAAGATACAAATAATAGATTGATACGATCAAGACTATGAAGATCAGAGCTGCCAACATTGCTCCCTTGCGGGTAGCTGAGAGACAACATCGAGCAGGACTAGGAAGATCAGAGCGGCCTCCAGGGTTCTTTCGTGTGTGGCTGTGCAACAGGTAATCCATATGATTAGCATATCAAACTCAATGAATATGCTTCAAAGGATTGAATCTGGAAGTATGCGCGCGGAATGGGTGAACAGCATTTGGAGGTCACATCTTAAGATAATGACTTGGCTGTAACACCTGAACATGCTGGGAGTGCAGAGTAACGAATGTGCTGACTTTCTTGCAAACAATTCCCGACACAAGCGGGCGATATAATTAATGTGGTACGCTCTCATTTATGTGATATTAGTGAGTCTCAGACAACGGACCGATTGCGAGAATTAGGAGTTAAGTATGGACAAGCAAGACAGTTTTTGTAGTAGAGAAAGAAGATATACTAATCAGCTTATCATGGGTGCAGTGAGCAAGTGGATTTTGGATTGCTGCTAAAGCAGAGGGCGAAGCAGACACGGAAATCTCTACTGTGCCAGGACGTCGATCGAATAACATAACATAACATAACAAAACTGAAAGTTAATACTTAGGAAAAACTGAAGTGACAATAACTTAGATCCAAGAACTACAAGTCAAGTATGGTGTAGCTAGATAAAAGCACTATGCTGGTAGCCAAACAAGAATAGTAAATCAACATAGAACCGGGGTTGTTAGTCGCCACACGCTGCGAGACATACTGAGGTAGAGATCGAAGCACACATGGACTAATTGGCTCGACGTGCAGTGATGAGGATCCGACGAATAATCTAAAAAATAACTTGGATCGATGACATATCAATATAAACTACATATTTCAAGAAACAAAATGAAACAGGGCGAAAGATGTGATCCTGGATAAATGTTATAAAGCATATACAAATTTGTGCAGATAGCGTACTGATGAAATCTTAGAAACAATTACAAAAACCTCTTTATATTAATACATCTACTGAGTTATACTGTAGCATTGTGTCAGTTCTGGTTATTCAAAGCTGTCAAAGTTGACTGATTAAAATAACTAGCACTCGACGTTTTGACCATAGGACTTTATCAAGATAACAAATAGACACCGAATACTTATTAAACTAAAGCATAATTTTACTAAGAATGTCAAGAAATTGATACAGCATACGTACCTGTCTCCAAGCATGTGTTGTCTCAAGGCAAGTATTGCATACAGTGATAGAATGGGAAGGAAAATGTAAGGTTAGTGAGCCCGATTGGCTAGTCAATCATAATGGGTCTGAGTGGACCTCAGAGATAACAGAGGCAACGAAAAACACTGTTTATAAAGCACACACAAAAGTTTGTTCTGTAAATCTCTTCTTATCCTGACGCTGTGAGTAGAACAGGAATAGAGACAAGAAGAAGATCATTACATTTCTAGTTTTACTAACTTTTTCTTTATTACTTTTCAACATCAGCATGTGATAAGACACTGGATGGAAAATGTAATTACGTCAACTCGTGGGCTGTTAAAGATGATAAAGTTTACAAATGTGAAAAGAAAGTGGTCAGTGGGAACCCAGTGTATAGCTACACACTAATAAGTAAGTTTGTTCATCCCTCATATCATTAAATGACTTGTCCTATGCAGATCTTTGTCACCTTGAGGACAGACCACACCCTTAAATTTAACGATTTAAAAAAAAATGAAATTTGATTTTGTTTTAAATAATTTAGATAATACATCGAATTTTGAACAAGAAGCTATCTTTAGTTTGCAAAAAAATGTAGTTATGTATTTTAATTAAATTTTTTAACTAGACATGTATACATTTTTTAGCTAATCATATATGAAAAACCAAAACTCTGCTTCAACAGATGGTAGCAAAGTATTTATAGTAATATGGTAGCACAGATAGATTAACTAATAGCACCATTAAACTCATGCAGCATCATTATGATGTAACTTGTATGAAAAATTCCCGGGAAATTAGAGCACATTGGATAAATAGTATTTGAGCTATATTTAAACATCACAAAGATAACCATGAGAACTGCAATAGGCTGAGTAGCTTGTACCCTAAAGATAAAGTTTTAGTTGATTAAAAACAAACTGCCAAATTTTTTTTTTTGCAACATAAGTCCTTCAAATTTCTCTCCTTCGAAATGAGAACAGGGAGTTGTTTTTCCCCCCATTCTTTCTCTCATAGGCCAGATGGGAAGTTAAATACAAATAAGATTCGGACCTTTCTCAATGGATGACTTCAGTGGGTTCTCATACTGAGTGAGATGGTATGGCAGAGCTGCAATCAGAAATCTTTGATAGAATAGGAAAGGAACCCATAATCCTTCCTTCTTTCGTTCGCTTGAAATAGTCTATATTTCAATGTTTTCTTTTGTATGAACGTCACTGTATTTTGTAGCTCACACAGAGGTCCGTGTAGTTTTCTTTCGAGTGTTGTTTCGTTAGGCCAGTGAGTTTGTCTCAGTGTATCATTTTCGGGGCAGTCTTGAAGTATGTGCTCGGGAGTCTGTGTGCCTGTCCACATGTAAACATGACTGAATTGCCAATCTTGAATTTTGTATACATGTGGCTGCGGATCCGATTGTGTCCTGTTCTAAGTCGCAGAATGACAACTTGTTCAATCTGCTCATATTATAGTAATCGTCTTGTGTTGGTATCTGTGGCTTTCTCATTGATTTAATCATCCTTTTCTTTTGGTGGTAGGTAACTGGCACATCCGGTTGCTCTCCTGCAGCACCTTACTTGGCCAATCGGTCTGCTGTTTCATTTCCTGGTAGTCCACAGTGATAGGGTATCCACTGCAAGACGACCCTGCGCTGCTTGGACAATTTAGACAGTAGGGTCTGTAGACATGGCAGTTTTCTGGACCTGAGTGCTTGGAGTGCTGATTTTGCATCAGTCAAACATACAACTGGTTGAGGATCGGGTCTGGTATTCAACAGTTTTTCTGTTGCTACCTTGATTGCCTGAATTTCCCAGTTGGTACTTTAATCGCATCTCTAGCGTTGTTTGGGTATTCTATGTACCCTCCTGCTCCTCCATTCTTCACTGCATTTTCTGCTGACCCATCCGTGTATACCCTGACCCAGAGATCATGTGGGTATTCTTCATCAAGTAAACTGAGAGTGACTGTCTTGCGTTGTATGTTGTTCTGCTCATCCTTGTCGAGTATTCCTTTAACCTGTCTGGATACATACTTCTGGTTCAGTCTCCTCTCTCCAAGGGTTTGCTCTGGCACAGACTTTAGGGGAATGCCAACTTTGGTAGGTCTGAAGTTTGCCTATTCAGTCTTTTGGCCTGATGAATAAAGCTGCTTCTTTTCAACCGCTCCAATGCTAGATTTTGGAATCTGTTTTCCATTGAGTGGCTTGGCATACTCAGAAACTTTTCTGCCTGAGTCATCACTTTTGTTCTGTTCTCTCAGTGCTTGTATTCCTCCCACTCTTCCATCTCCACTATTGGTGTTGAGAACCCAGGATGACCAAGGTTTAGAGGAGAAAGTGGTGATGGATCGGGAATACCCTACGGAAGACACAGTCTAGTGTCACTAGATAAGCACTTGAGGAGAACCGCGGGGAAAACGAAAAGAGGAAGCTAAACAGACCTGGAGATGAAGCCCTTTTTTGGGAACTGAAGATTACTCTACTATCAAGGAGACCATAAAGAAAACATCTAGAGACGGAGAAAATGTAACAACTGTTGAGGTCCTATGTTCACGAGGAACAGAGCGGAATAAGAAGGAAATTAATCCAGATATATCATCTCTGCAGCCGTCATCATCAAAACATCAGCTACATCCTGAATCCATCTTCTCCGTGGTCTCCGTACCAATGCCTTGTCAAATGTCCATGTTTCACACTCATACGTTGTGACTGGGGAAATTTTTAAGTTCATTTACTACAGATTAATGTATGTTTGACTCTTGATACTAATCATTTATAAGTACTCCCCATATCTCTCTTCCAACATTGTGCTATAAGTGCCAAACCTGGACGCTAGCATCAAATGATAGAAGAAAACTAGTCACGACAAAGATGCAACAAAGCAAATCAAATACTTAAACAAATGGTGCCAATTTTAAAATGCACAGATGTTATCATGAACACAAAAAAGATCATTGTTTAACACAATATTTCTCCCCACATTATGCTATCAGTGCCAAACCTGACTCCGGGATCAAATGATAGAAGAAAACTAGTCACAACAGAGATGAAGTGTCTACGCAGAATGCTGAGGTAACAAGAAGAGACCGGTTTAGAAATGAAGACATCAGAAAAAAGTGGGTACAACATCAATACTGAACTCCAAAAAACAACGAATTAAATATTTCGGCCAAATAAGCATATTACCAACAGACAGGGAAATGGAACCTCAAAGGGGAAAAGTTACTCCGATACAGTGGATACAAAGCAAAAGTCCGGCCTCACAAAAGGTGAACCTCAGAGAAAACAGTGGCGACGAAAAACACTGTTTATGAAGAGCGCACAAAAGCCTGTTCTAGAAATCACTTCTCACCCACCCTGACGCTGTGAGGCAAATCAGGATTGAAGAAAAGAAAGTTAAACAATTTTAAAGAAAATTAGTTAAAATAGTTTTTAATGAATGTTGTCTGGAAGGATAGTTGCCGACAATCTAGCGGCTGCCTTACAAAGTAATGCATCTGCAGAATGCTGGGTTTTGTCGTGACGTCAGTTCGTAAAAATCTGTAGCAGTGTGCTACTGATGAGAATGTCCTGAAAGAATATTCTGGGCACGGCAACCATAAAAGCTGAGACGTGTATCAGTGGATGATGATTACTCTTTTGTCTATCTCTATCTGTTTGGCCACGCTCTACCGGTAATTACACCCGGGCTAAAGATGATTGCAGTTTTCTTTGAAAAGTTATCTTTATGCTGCTGTAAGATCTAGAAAATCACTCTCACCAGAAATCAATTCACAAATGCCAATATCTCAGATGAAAGTTAA
Source organism: Arion vulgaris (assembly GCA_020796225.1). NCBI lineage: Eukaryota > Metazoa > Mollusca > Gastropoda > Stylommatophora > Arionidae > Arion > Arion vulgaris. Next base: position 8,079 of record JADZMA010003063.1, read on the forward strand.
TCAAATTTTAATTACTCTCTGCAAACCTTGCTGAGAACTTTATCATTCTATTTTTTTTAATGAAATTAAAAACAACAATCCCACCAAATCAACAAAATCTCTGGAGATCCCTTGACTCGACCGAAAAATGTACACTGTCTTAAATATCTATGTAGGCCTACCAGAACCAAAATCCCTACTGGTCCATCTAGTCTTCCATAACCACTGGAATTCTATAATTCCTCTATAAATCACAGGGTCCGCTCTGCACGAGCCCCCTGCAACGACAACTGTCGTTTCAATCCATCTCTATCTCTCTTTTCTCTCTCTGTATTCCATCCCCGAGTATTTATACCAGGCTGGTATGCGTGCATTATAACTTTAACAATTTTGATTGATCTATTTATTTCCCAAACCCACCAATAATTTGCTTCGTTGTTTACCAGGCTGCCAGTACAATCGAATCATTCTTCTCGAATATGTTTCTATAAAACTAGTAAACATAGAATTTTCCTATCGATCTTAACCCTTTCGCTGCTACATACTTTATGAAGGTTGAGCTAAAAAATAGCTACTCTTTGTTTCTAGGTCACAAACGTGGGAAAGTACGCATATAGCAGTGACAGTAGCAATGTATAACGTGTTAACACATCTTTAGCCCAAAGAGGAGAGATAATTACAGACGTGTTATGCGTCTTTAGAAGTGAATGGGAAAACGTATATATGCGTCCTTAGCAACTATAGGGCTAAATTCATCGCCAATATCAAAAATGCGTTGATACCAACCATTCAAGCAGTACGTCGTTGAATAATACCCCGGATCACGTGATGTTTACATTTCCAAATTGCGTTCAAATTTTCTTAGGTACACTTTTTTTTTCTTCTAAACTTACTAAGATTTTATTATATAGCTTGGTCATTCCTTCCTTGCTTGCATTTTACTAGAAATATATCTTTACTTATTATCTCCTGGTATAAATAACCTCACTGCTATTTTTCCTTCTCACCCATTAAAATATGTGTTCACTCAAACACATTTTTTTCTCCAAAGTACCATCCAGATGATATATAGTACATCTCAAATCAACATCTCAACGTATATTCAAACCCATAAAATACGATATACACATCATCTATAACACAAATCAAAACACTTCAACTAACTAACCACATCAATTAAATCAACATCACACAGAAAAATATCCACACAAGTTCAGAACCCTGCACTCTATCTCAAAATTTGAATCCTGCTCAATTTCCAAAACTGAAAACGGCATCAACCTTTACTTGTGACGTAGGCAAGTGTGTCAGCGTCACCAACATACACACCCCTTTAAGTACGTCACTAAAATTAAAACTGAAACATTTCCTCCAATTGTCTCCCCTCTTCAACTTGTTGCTGAGGTCCAACTACACCGTTACTCCTCTAATGGGTACCTGTGTTTACTTCGTGAATCTGTAACACCTCCATCTAACTCCCAAATACTACTCCAAACTTTTCCACAATTAGTAATCACCAAGTGTCTCTGAAAAGAAACATTCATACTCCTCCAAAACAATAGCATCAGGGTTCTTGAGCCATATATCAAAAATACAGTAACATTACACGTTTTTTTCTGTCTCTCCCAGAAAAAACCTTTAATATCATCGACATGCTACTTTTTCAACCTAAACATGTTCTGTTACAAGTAAAAAAAATGAACAGCAAAATCTCACTCCGTTCTTAAAAATACAAATTGTGTTTACATCAAACACAGACTCACAAGTTTGAGTCTACAATGTTGCATAATTCTCTCACTCATAATATGCACACATTGGTCCTCTCTCGTCTTTCAGTCTCTCACTTTATTTCGTACTCATATATCACCAACTACTCACTCACCTGTTAAAAGTGGTACCTTGGCTCGTCCTAACTTACCTCACATTGATTCCTCGTCAAGAGTATTCTCCAAATCTCATACTAATCCAATTGATATCTTCTATCAATACTGCCTGATCATACTTGTACGTAAGTCTTAATATAAACTCCTATAAAGTCTCTTATTATACTTCCACCCCTACTCTCCTTAAATTTTTATTCGAAACATGATTATTCCCTTCTGTTAAATTGTCAATATTCTGAACTGAACTACGTTGATGCCTTCGTCGATTCGTTTGACTCATTCTACTATGGTTTACTTCGGATCTCATCATTTCCCTTTCTTTTCCTGAAATAGGAGCATCTTCCGAAGATAAGTCCCTCTCCTTGGTAAAATTATACGAATTGAAATATACTGCAGACTCGTACTTGTATACAATGGGT
>JADZMA010003064.1:0-10358 GCA_020796225.1 Arion vulgaris
CTCAAATCTTTAATTTTACTCCGTTTCTCGCTCTAGTCATAATCATTTCTCATTTTGGCTCTCGTTAACCCTCACTATTCAATCGCTGGTTCTCCATTTCTCACTCCCCTTTTTCTAAACTCGGTCGCTAGCTGGACCTTATATTTTTGTAACTTTATAGAAGATACATTAGATCTAAGACCCTTGATCAGGCACAGACTTAGAAACTTCGTGCTATTCATAAGCCCGTATATTTTTCCAGCACTATTACTACTGAGTAGTACTATTGAGGAGTTTTAATCAGGCGGGTGCCAGCCTGTCCAGCGTGTTCGTAGCGCGTTGGAATGCGGGTCACAAGCCCTCTGTGAGTGCGGTTCAATTCCGCGGACTGGCAGAAAAGCCACATGTTTCCCAGATTCACGGTGTTCGTGGCACGAACCGAAAGGTTACGATGTCCATGGCACCGAGCCGAAGAGATGAAAGCTTCTGGATCGAAAAAAGGCATGTACACAAAAGCCTTATCAAAGAACAGAATCAGGCAGTCAAGTTTTTCCGGGCTTATAGTGCGAAGAGAATGTTTAGAACAATTGATGACAACAGGTAAAATAATTCAGGGAAGGATAGATCGTTGAAGACAGAGAGAAGATGTTGGATGGCCTGACATCATGGTTCGACACAAGATCGACGTCAGAACTGATCACACGCACCAAGCAGAGAGAGTTGTGGACATACTGCAGTCGCCTACGCCGACTGAACATGGCCTTTGATTGATTGATTGAGTACTATTATTGGGAAGTAGGCGTAGTATAATGCCTGTCTATGGTCTTCCAACAAGGCAGTGGGAAAATATGTATGTACTTCTGAATATAATGGTTACAGAAGCGTCCTCCATATACCATCGACAGAGAAGAGAACAAATAAATATATCCTGAAAAAACTCAACATCAAATAAAAATACCGTATATATATATATATATATATATAATAAATCCATCGCAAGCGATGATGACAAAGTTTCAGACGTATGTTGCTGCACCTCTCTGGTGTGTGCGTAGGTGACTTTAAAGCCCACTATATATATATATATATATATATATATATATATATATATATATATATATATATATATATATATATATATATATATATATATATACTATAATTTACATGTGCACAGCACACCTTAACATGCCCTTTTAACTCTTTCAACTACATACAACAGGTCTAAATAAACAACAAAAAACATAATTGGAGTACCTCAGACTTGCGAACAGAGCGCGCCAGGTAAAATAGCTACCCATTACAATATGAAGAAACGTCACTCTCTACACTGTACCACATGGCCCACTTCATATCTTTTATTTGCAAGCTTCGTTTAAGTTCCATATACCAAAAATATTGTCGAACAAACATACACATGTGTTGTAAGACTCGATAAATATTGTCGATCAAGCGTACACATGTGTTGTAAGACTTCCCCCCAGTCTGGACACTTGCATCCTTTATTTCATAACCAAGCAAACACAAAATCTAGTGTGTCAACAAATAAAGTGTTTGAATATTCAAGCTCTTCCTGCGTTATAAATTATCAATTGGTTTCAAACTCGCTGTTGCACACTTGTAGTATTGCACAAGAAAGTCATCAAGTGCAACAGTTCTTTCGAAAATATAAAACATAATTTACAGGAATCACCCCAAAATGCCTACTTAATTGGTTTTGTTGATGTAGCTCTTGCAATATAACTCTTGCACATACAACTAAAATACAAAATTAGAACAGCAATATCTATGTCTATATACAGTTAAGAAAAAAAATGGAGTTCATGCTATGATTATGTGTGATATGTACATCATTGCTGGTTTGGCATTTTGCACTTCTTATGTTAGTGAAATCTACTCCCGATCAATAGGGAGGGGAGTAATTTATTCATGGTAATTTATTCTTTTTTAATCAATAATTACTATTCATACACCAAACGTTGTTTATCATCAAAAGTAATGTCTTTTTGTAACATGTAGCCAAATTGTCTAACAATATGTTTGCTAGTTTTTATGTTCATATTTTTTATTAAAGACAACCCTTGTTCTGGCTGGGTCTATCTAATTGTCTATTCCCAGGTGGAATATGTAGTTGGCTGTCCACTCTTGCCGTTAAGCGTAGGGATGGGAGCTTTAATTTGCGTTCTAGGGTCAGATGAGTCGCCCTTGTGTTATATCCGTGTTTATGTAGTTGGTCTTGATATTGTCTATCCATCTTTGCTTTGGGCTCCCTTAGCTCTAGTACTAATCTCTTTTTATTGTATGATGTTATTGGTAGTTGGTTGTATTTCATTCTCATTAAATGTCCAAACCACTGCATTTGTTGTCTTTCGATGTATTCAGTGCATGAAGTTATGCCCACTCTGCTTCTGATGTCCTCATTTCGTAGTGTGTCTTTCCTGGTGACTCACACTGTCTTCCTCAAGCATTTATTTCCCCGTGGTGAGCTTTCTGTGATGTGTTGCTGTAGAGACCAAGTTTGGCACTGGTAACAAAGTGTTGGTAGGAAATACTTTTTATCATCTGTCTTTTCACTTCCATCTTGAATTTTGGGTGTTGTAGTAATGGTGCCAGCTGGTAAGTCACTACATTTGCTTTTTGACACCTTGTCTCTATTTCTCTATCGAGTTTTCCGTCCTCTGTGAAAATAGTGCCTAAATGCCCCGTATGTGAATTGAAAAAATTGCTTTACTCTGGTGTTGTCTATTTGTATGTTGGTGTGGCTGGGTCTCCCTCTTTAAAAACGCTTGTCTGTAGGGCTAGGCAATCAGTGCGTAAGATATAAAGATTTGTGGTGCGAATCCTGTGTTTGGTCATTTGTTGTTTTTCCGGAAACCCTAACACTTGTTTACTGTTAATTTATTGATCATATTCATTGGTTTCGATGCTTCCCCTGGGGTTCTTGATACTCATGCTCTCGTGAGAAATCATTAGGATTCAGTAAAATAGTGATAAATATGCTAATCATATGTAAATATATATTGCATATTTATAATTTCTAACCTAGGTTGTACCTGGTTCAAACTCCGTCATGGAAAAAATTTTGGGGAAGCAAATTAGTTCCTTTGGATTTTACGAATGATAAAAATAGACCTCACCGTTCAGAAAGCAATGGCAAACTACTGAACGTGTAAGTGTTGCCTAGAAAATCGACGACTCGTTTACTGTTGTTGATGGCTAAGTCCTGTAAAAAGGGTATGCCACGATTTTCCTTTTAATTTCATATTTATAATGATAGGATGTTTCTAATAATTACTATATATGTGTGTTCACTGGTAAATGAATATTATTTCAATGGGTTCGCAAATGATATAAGTATTGAGAAATATTGTGCTAAACCGTTACTGTGTAATATTGGGAAGTAAAATATATTCCACACAGAATACTGTGCGTGGTATTCTAATTTCATTAGCACCACACCTTATTTGCCTGAGTAATCTCAACAAAACTCCAGTTTCTTCCATGCTTCCTTCAACCAGATGTCTAGCTACTCTCCCCTAGGTTTATCGTCCTAATCTCCACATTTCTATTTTCTTCCTTCTCTCTTTTAACTGTTGCTGAAAGTCTAGTTCCTCTCCGTCTAGGTCTAACGCTCCAAATCTTCCCAAATCTCTATTTTTCTTCCACTGTGACTGCGTCTAGATCCGTCCTGCTTCGTTAATCTTCTTCGATCGCTCATTCCCCTGGTTACCATTGAGCAGCCTGAGAAAATATACAAGCGCCAATGAGATTTTCTAAGTGCTTATAAGAAAGCTAAGTTAAACCATTGCTGGTATATGCTTCCTTTAAAGTCGTGTTGATTCCCTTTTCCTATGACCCCCTTTCCCAATTTGTATGCTATATTCTGGTAGTTTTGTTTTTAGATATAGGGTATAATTGAATTATGAAATGAACATATGAGTATCAGAGCATGAGAGTAACCAGAAAGATGATGTATATTACAAACTCGTTAGAAAGTAACAGGATCTTCAGACAGGTGTACCATCTGTTCGAAAAAGCTAAAGATACGAATTTATGATGAGTGTTAAGTGTGATCAAAACCTTATTAGAGAAGAAAGTGGAAGGACGATGAAGCAAGAGAAGAACCGAACAAAGTGAAAGGAAAAATCAAACGATGGATAAATTACATGCGCTGGCAGAGTGCAAAATTAAGGCAAGGGACAAGGGATATTGAATGTTCATTGATTCATGATAAAGTTGGTTTATCCAGTCTAGGCGGGAATCGAGAGAGAATGTTCACTGCAGGCACAAGTAGAGGAACCATTAGGAGATTGATAAATTACATTCTGGCAGAGTGCATTATTAAGGCAAGAGACAATGGATGTTGAATGTTCATTACAGCCAACATCCGATGTGGAGACGACACCTGATGATGAAAACTGTAACACAGACAAAACGACTTTAAACGGTTGCATACTTTTCGAAAATATGATAACATATAAAACGTATGGGGTCGTTACTAGTACACTCCCTGGTCAATGAGTTTTAACTCGGAATATCATCAATGCACTCCGGACATGTTCATAAGTGCTCCGATCTCACTTCGCTAATATCTCCAACGGCGTTTTTTTGTTATATGGGGATTAAAGTCTCTTTACGCAGAAGCACGCTCTTTTCAACCTAAGGACGAACATTGTCTTAGTTATATCAGAGCGTGTAGGCCAACAAACATTAAAAATAAGAATTAACTCCTTCGGAGAATCCAATGGCTTAATCCTGGAACATTATATACCCAAGAGACTAACTATCAATAGTGAATCATTCTGTGATCTCCAAAACCACTAACAATTTGCAATTATACCAGAACGTTGCGGCACGCTAGTTTCGACGCAATGCTGCTGAGTGATAACGCGCGGCTGCATAGATCTAGTATAATATAGCCATCCATCGCAAGCATGATGATAACACCTCAGACGTGTGTTGCTCATCTCTCTGGTGTGTGCGGAGGTAATTGTAGAGTCAATCTTTGACACAATCCCTAAATCAAGAATATGTGTTGGGAATATCATTTATATACGGAACAATCATCGAGAGGAGCATTTGGCCAAATAGACTAGAGCGCGGGCTCCAATTTGGGAGACCGGGATCGATACCAGTACAGTAAATGAGTGTTTTTTCTGTCAGGGGCATAAAAACATCATAGCCCGACAGTTTGGAGGTGATTGCACTAGCCATTAAATTCCTCAGGTTCATGCCCCCACTGTCCTACCCTCCTAAAAGAGGTAGTGCATAGGCAGTAAAGACAATTACCGAGAGTCACATCAGTGACTTACCACAAGTTTGCACTCTAAAGATGAGACTCAATGACAAGAAGCTCAGTAGATTAGTGGCTGTTGATCAGTCTCGCCTGTGTGGTGTCAGGCCGAAGGAAGCAAAGAATAGTACTACTGCGATCTACAAGGCATACGTAAGAGGCGACTGATGTAGGACCTAGGGAAGCTACCTAGTAAATAAAAAGCATCGCAGAAATCGGATGTGCTGGCCTACATGTAGGCGCATAGCACTGGCACAATGTACAATCGCTCTTAGACTCAGATCACATACAAATCCCACAGAGTGGTTAATAAGGGGTCAATATGGAGCATTCGAAGAAGAATCAGTCTGACAGCGTTCTTTTTTTCCCTCGTGAAATACTGGCATTAGTGAAGCCCCGACAAGCCTGCATTGAAGGCTCTAGCGTTGAAGGTAATTTAATTTCAATTTTTACGTATTCTGTTCATTAAAAAAAACCCATTAAAGTTTTGTTTTTTTTACTCTTCATTGTGCATCGAACATATTTTAAAAAAAAATAAAAAATGTGCAACTGCAATGAACAAAGATGGAATAAAAATATATTACATGCCTCCCACTTTCTTTAAGTGCTCGTTTCCTGGCTACCATACCAAGTCCGCCCTGGTATCCAGTGACCTAATTATGAAGACAGGTCTACAAGTAAATTGTGTAACCCCAATTAGAAAAATCATCAACAGCATACGTCACTATCTTTAAAAGAAAACGCAATGTAAAACTGTGCATCAATTATTGCTTGAATAAGCTATGCCAATAAAATCATTTTGTGCATTATCTACATGAGAACAGAATGGAAGTTTGAATACGATACACGCTTTCCCAAAATGAGGTCACGCGGACACCCTGGGTCTGCGAATTACTAACAAGAGGTCCTTAAGCGCTTGAAGAAATATTATGATCTTTGACATTTCAAACAGAAAAGTAAATTTTAAAAACAATTAGTATAAAAACAGTGGTAAACTAGTTCCGCTGCGAAATCAAAGGACCCGTTCCAATTCAATGAAAGATCGTTTGAAGTTCCCCACAGTCTGAGAAATTGGAGCCAGCTTGAATGTTGGTGTGGTGTAATAATAACTCCATCGCTAGAAGATTTCCACATATATAAACTTTTGGGTGGTCACCAGAAGCAAAATGTATTTAAAGGGGTCTCGGTAATGCAAAGTTTGGACCCTCGTTATACAATCGGTTAAAGATCATCATTAAATGCAAAGATGGAGGTTAATTGGACATGTATATCGTATGCCAGTGGGGACATTGGCTAACAGCCCTACGATGCACAACGACGGAAAAGAAGACTTGGGCGTCAAAGAAACTTGGAAGAACTGTGGAAAGAGAGTTGAAAGATTGTGGCCTGACATGGAAACAATTGGTAGAAACGCGACAGAATGGCAACAATGGAAATCTCTTACGGAAGCCGTATGTGTCTAGCGGGACACGAAGATGATGTAGATAGATACAAGAAATACAGATGGGTTTCTGACATGGCAGAAGCACTAGGGATCACATACTTAATATTGGAAGCAATTTCGAGAAATACAGAGAATTCAACGTGGATTTTGGAAGCCGATGTAACGGTTTTATTGAACTCCTTCATGGACGCGTGATCCGGTTCATTTCACTTTGGGCGTGGAATTTTTATCCGACCGTAACGGTTTCCCAGGTCGACCCAACCTCAATTGGGTATCAAAGTAAAGGCGACCGCTGTTTTGACCATCCCCCATCGTGTGCCGTGGGTCACAAATATTCCGTCTAACGTTTTCCAATATATTTCAAGGTATGAAAAAGGTTCTTTTACGGTTTTACAAGGAGATATATCTATACACACATGTTTTACAGATTACACACAGGTCTTCGACTATGTTTCATAAATTATAAACACATGGTGGCATGGGGTTTTCATTAAATATGACCCACTTAATCGCACATTATATCGTGGTAGCACCAGATGGTATCGCAGCTGGAGAACCAGATTAGTTCTAAAGTTAAACCAAAGTTTCATTATCTCTCCATGCCTATCTAACATCTACTCAGAATATAACGAAAATGTCAAGTTTCTAAGAACCACAATAATTTTTCAAACCAAATTGCATTATTTTCATTCCTATTGAACATCTTAAGAATATAATGAGAAATGTCAAGTCACGTTAGAACAACAATAATTTTTACAATAAAAAAAATGGTTTAAAACTAATTAACAGACTTGCAAAATAATTAATGAATTAAAAAATAAAATGGTATTTTTAAAAAAAGAAAAGTGGGGTAAAACCTCATTTATCTGAATCAAAAAATCCAACCCAAAAAAAACAACAATATAAATTAAAATATACAATTTAAAACACATAGTAACTCAGTAACTAGCAATCGGGGACAGGGGGAAAAGAAAATGGGGGGAACACCTGGAAAAAAATGGGGAATACCTAAAAGATGATGGATGAAAGAGTATTGACGACAGTGTGCTGCGCTGGTCATTTCAAAAGATTTTCAGGACTGCTTCATGGGGGCCAAGTTATGGAAGGGACAAGCTCTTTTTGATGATGAACTAGCAAAAATGCCTTAATCAAGAAAATCAGAAGAAGCACCATCAATTCGGGGTTTAAAAATTTAAAAAAAATATGTTTTTTTAACAAGAAAAAAAAAATAATCTGGGAAAATAAATTTTCCTAACCCCAACATAAATTTTGAATTAGGGACCTTCTAAACTTTTTAAAAAACTCAATCTTTAAAACGGGTAAAAAGGCTCTGGGTCATTGGTAACATAGCCAAAGGGTTGGGGGGCCCTTTCAAGCCCTGCCCCAACCCCCACGGGTGACCCGGGAAACAGACTAGGGTTTCCCGGTCGGGCCCCTAAAGGGGGGGATGGGGGAGAAAACTACTGGTATGGTAGGGGTAAGTCAATCACGATAAAATCAAAAAACAAAACCAATCTCTGACCGTTCCCAAATTTCCCAAGTCCCGCCGAAACAGCAACGAAACGTCTAAATGGATGGGGGGGTTCCAGTGAAAACTTCCCCCGTAGGGGCAAGCTCAAGCCTGGGAGGAAAAAACTTTGCAACCGTCGGCAAGAAAAAAGTGCCCCAAAAAACTGTCCCCCCCTTTTTGAAAATAACCGGACGGGCGGCCAGTCAGCACCCCGGTTCCCCCATTCTTTTAGCGTAAAGTCTCTCGGCTGCCGTGCCCCCCCCTTTCACCAAAGGGGCTCCCAGCGAAAAGGGACAAGGTAGCGTCTCCCTTTGACGCTCGCTCGCCGCCCCGGGTCTTATTGGGGGTTTTTCCGTATATCGGTTTCTCGGTCGCGGTGGATAGTCAGTCAAAATTTAAACCCCGAGGTGGTCTCGTTAAAGGCCCCTCTCCAACGAGTTTTGGGGCCCCGGGTAGTAACTGGTGCCCGTTTTTGTTGCAGGCGAAAGTCGCCGGCAAAACTGTGAACGGCGCTCGGTTTTTCCTTAAATTCGCATTTTCGCCGGGGACGTGGGGATCCGCTCTCCAGGCGCTGCTCCTACCCCGAGCTTGTCGGCCCGGTCTCGTCCAGACAGCTATCTGGTTATCCTGCCGACTTTCTTTCTAAAAGGTTAAGCCATGCATTAATTCCCCTGTCTGGGTAAAACTCGTGCTCTAAATCAATCAGGTTTGGATGAGCCAGGGTTGGCAAAGGGGGCGCCTCCAAGACCCTGCCTCTAAATCACCGCGGTGACCCGGGAAAAAAGACAAAATTTCCCATCTGCTAAAGGGGGCAGGGATCGGGGACCTGAAAAAAAAAAGGGGCCGAAAATCCCTGGAAATTCCCCGTCTTTTGGGCCGTTGTCACCGAAATGGCACGAAGCGCAGCGTGAAATTACGGGATACAGTGTAGCTTAAACCCAAACACAAAAAAGGAAATCCTAAAAAAACCCTCCCCCTGGAAAAGCCCGCAAATGTATTAACTGAAAGAACTGGGAAGCAGGTACAAACCTTCGCAAAAAAAATCTGGTCCTGAAACGTAGGCGGCCCCTGAAAAACACACATTTCCCCCAAAGCCAAAAATCGCCGGGCCCCAAAACTACAAACAGTAATACGTGAGCCCCCCAAAACAGGGGTGCAATCAAAAGGAAGCTAAAAATACAACACTTTTCCTAAAAGGCCAAAAAAGTCTTACAGCGTCCCATGAAACATGCTCTTTCTCTCCAGGAAAACCCCTGCCGGGTGTCATGGTTGGTACAATAAAAGGCGCGAAAAAACAAACAAACCTGAACAGTGACGGGCCAAATTTTTAAAAAACGACCTTGGTGGGAAGATGGCTCCCCCGGGGGGGCAGGTTCAAGGGGTAGCCCTGAAAAAAAGGGAACCTTGTTAAAATTGGGTGGGGACGTCAAAGGCCCGGAGAGCAAACCGATACAAACGCTGGTTGAAAACGGATACACGCCCGAAGATAAGCACCTGAGCTCAAAGGCCTAAATGCGTATCCCATGCTGCCCTCATGGACTAAATTTTATCGGGTATGTTTTTAATAAAATTCTGGTGCTACCCCTGAAAGCCCCGCCGGGCAGGACATCCGGGCCCCATGCCTCGGGGGGCCCTTTTTACTCCCACGGCCCCCCCTCAACTCGGCACAGCGCGAACGGAAAACCCGGGGGTTAAAGCTACTGGGCGATACGGTATATTAAACATAAAATTAAATATCCCCCAATGGAATCGGAAGGTATCCCCACAAGAACAAAACCTCGCAATAAGACTTGCGAGGCATATAGACGTTGCGTGCCAAAAACCACCTCAATCCCAAACGTTCGAGATCAAGGTTCCAGACCTTCAAAACCCGAAAGGAAGGCCCAAAAGGGGGGTCCCCCCCCTAGTCAGAAATGGCTTTCCCCAAAGCAGATGGAAGGAACAAGGCCCGAACGTTGAGATCATAGGTGTAAATTACGTAAAAGACATGATCATTCTGTACAATTTTTCTGCCCAATTCCCGCCGCTTCCCAAACAATGAATTTTGGGAAACTCATTTTTGTGGTCGTGACAACAGCCGCTCGGAGAAGGGTACTCAAAACAAACAGAAAGGGGAGTTATGGAAGACGGGA